>JAQFVV010001278.1:0-86332 GCA_028023455.1 Epiperipatus broadwayi
AACCAGAAGGTCGCAATATATATATATATATTAGGTGCTATTATATAAAAATTGTTATGGCAAGTGAAATAAAAACATTATAAAAAAAATTATGCAGTGTGCTTCTATTCATAAAAAAGTCATGCTTCATCAGTGATATATAGAAGTACTCAAAAAACCCTGAATTATTCTATGATTGTCAAACTCATTATAGTAAAAAATCCCCAGAAGAAAAGCCATTGTAAAGCATACTTCCAACACAATGTACCTACCTCTGCAGAGATTCTTTTGGTTCAGTCTTCCAATTATCATCTTTATGAAGTTGTCCTTAAAATTTTTGACCAATTTGTGGCTGTTAAACTTGCCTTTATGTAGAACAAATAGCAGAGGAAACAGTTTTAATGTTTGGAACAAGCAAACCTTTCTGGGAAAATGACAGTTTATGAGTGGTTTTTTTTTACTTCAGTAATGAAGAGTTCTCAATACAAACAAATATCATTTAAATCATACTCCAATGCCTGAATAAATAAAACATCACAAAAATTCAGGAACTGATTATAGAAACCATTGAAGAAAAATTGACAAAGTTGTTGACTTGTCTAGTGTATCATGCAGTTCGTCGCCATGGATTTTGATTGATAAATTTGCAAAAAGATGTGCATCAAATTTTGACACATGTCATAATGGCAGATCAAAAAAATTCCCAGTGGATACATGTTAAAACACTTAAAAATTGACACTAATCTTTTTTGAAGATTATTACATGTAATGATAACTTATTCTATGCATATGACCCACATATATAACAGCAGTCAAGTGAATGAAAATTTTCAAATTCATTATAACCCACAAAAGCATGAGGAGGGAAGTCCAATTTCAAGATAATGCTGATTTAATTTTTTGAAACAAATGACATTTTTTCTTCAGAATTTGTTCGTAATGACCAAAAACTGTTAACTACACATTTTACAAGTTCTGAAATATTTGTAAATTGTAGTGAAATAGAAACAACACAATCTGTGGCAATGTGGGGAGTGAATTCACCAAGACAATATCCAGAACACAAAGCCTTGTGTGTGGAACAATTTTTCAACTAAAAATAATTACACCAGATTATCCATCTGTCATATTTACCTCATCTCATTCTATGTGAAAACATTTACAGACATAGAAGAGGCAATGAAAAAAACAATGGAGGTATTAAAATGTATCACATTACTAGAGTTTCAAGACTGCTTAGAAAAGTGGAAAATGAATTTAGACTGTTGCATTGCATCAAATGATCATTAGTTTGAATATGATTAAGTTTATAATGTTTATAATGTTTAAACAGAGGACATTACTGGACATTTGTAATTGTATAATGGATTGTATATATATATATATATATATATATATATATATATATATATATATATATATATATATATATATATATGCTAAAAATAAAGTTTTAAATAATAATGTATACTATAAGATATATCCTTCTTGTGCTATATGTCCTCGTATTTTTGCAAATATAAAATTACATAAAGAAGGTAATCCTTTGCAAGTTATGATAGATTTTGGTGGTTCCTTCATATATCAGACTTCTAAATATATTGGTAAACTTTTACAAGACTTTTTAGGATTTGGGGATAATACTATTGATTCATTGTTTGATGTTGTAAATAGTATTAAAATTTAATTATTGATGAAAATGATGTTATTGCTTCATTGGATGTTACAGAAATGTATGGATCTATTGATAGAATGAATTCCATAAAAATAACTGAACATGCATTAAAAAGTAAAAAAAAATTGTAAATATACAATAAAATTTATCATTGATTCTTTAAAAATTTTCAATGATAACATTGTTGCATCTTTTGAAGGTCAATATTATAAAATGACCAAAGGTTGGCCTATGGGATTGCCTGTAGTTGCACCAGTTTGCAATTTCGTTTTATCTACATATGAGAGTAGTATTTTAAATATGTGTATTTTTGGAGATATTAAAACTTACAAAAGATATGTGGATGATGTTTTTGTTTGTGGAAATACTAATAGTATAAATTTGCTTATAGAGGAATTAAATAAGTTGAATGGCTTGAAATGGACTATTGAAAAAGAACAGGACAATAAGATTAACTATTTAGATTTAATGATCACAAGAGATAACAGTATATTAAATTATAAACTAATAATTAAGCCACTGCAAAAAAGAGGATATATAAATTGTAAATCAAAAGTACCAATGATGCATAAGATGGCAAGTTTTAAATCTTTTTTGTTTCAGAATGAAAAAATATGTCGTTACCAAAGTGATAAACTAAAAAATATTGAGATATTTGCCAAGGATTTGATTGATGTTGGTTATAAAATGGAACAAATAAACAATACTTTATGTCAATTTAAAAAAAAATTATGATAATTTAAAAGAAATGAAGATTAATAATAAAAAATGGATATCTATTCCATTTATTTCAAATCCACAAGTAAAATTTTTTAAGGATTTATATAAGAATGTGTTTAATGTTTCATTCTACGTTCCAAACAATATTAATAAATTAGTCAATAATTCTAAGGATGTCATACCTGTCAATCAAAAAAGTAATGTCATATATCAAATTTTTTGTGATTGTATGCTATCATATATAGGTGAATCTAGGTGCAGTATTGAGAAAAGATTGAAGGAACATGAATTATTATATAAACATGTAAAAAATAAAAATAATGGTGATTTAATATCTTCTTCAGTTTTCTTTGATCACGAAAAAACATGTAAATATAAATTTAAATTTAATTTTGAAAATGTGAAAATTCTTCATGAAGAGAGAAACCATAGTGAAAGAAAAATTAAAGAGGCAATTTTTATAAACAGGAATAAAATGCATTTAATAATTCGACAAGCTTCTAACATTAAACTACGAGATTCGTGGAATTTGAATTGATGATGTTTGCTTCCACTTTTGGTTTTTGAATTAAATGGCAGTTGAGGCAGGTTAGAAAGTAACCGAAAGTACTTCTGTGGATTTTAAGATTGTTTGTAATTGTTTATAAACCGTTAAAAATATTATTTCAATTATAATTACAATATTGTTTTTAATTAACGGATATTTTATTTATTTTACATATATATATACATACATATATATATATATATGATCACTAGATGGAGCTTTACCAATAGATCCAACAAGCTTTGTTTACATAAATGCTGAGAGAAATAGAATTCAATATCTCTTTCAATGTCTCTCACCTCCAGACCAGCTAGTTTCTAGTTTTCCAGCCCTTCACTGATGTGAGACAACTAACTCAAAAACATGGTCAGGAGGTGGGAGATAATGGAAGAGATACTTAATTCTATCTCTCTCGGTGTTTATGTAAATAAAGCTAGTTATGAGCTATTGGTAAAGCTCCATCTAGTGATCATAAAATGCAAGCTAAAATCAAGTTATGAAATTTATAACTTGTTTTGTTTATCATATATATATATATATATATATATATATATATAATAACAAATATTAATAGAAATGAATTTATCTACATTTTAAAAATAATTATCTCACTAAATTAGCTAGATTAATGTAAAAATTTTCTTATTTTTTACTATGTAAATTCAAAACCTTTTAAAAAATATTATATAATTAGAAGACAAAATATATGTTAAATTTATCATTTAAAATATATTTCAAAATAGTGAAAATATTTGAAAATCAAAAATAGCTTTAGAGACTAATCGTTCAGTTTTACTTATATTAAATAAAAAAGCAATCATTTTGTGAAGTTGACCATTACTTTTTAAACCTTTCATATTTCCTGATTACTTATTTTATCTAAACGTGAAAGTAAAAGCTATAATAAAAAATAGTAATTGTTCAATGTAAAATTATAGTGTAAGCAACTGTCTTATCTTTAACCTAAATGTCCAATTACCACTCTTCAATAGTTTATAAAATTTCCAATATTAAGATTGTAATATTAACTCACAGTCAATCACAAGATTTCATGTAAGTTAATTTGTAAAAGAAGTAGTGGACTTAAACAGTGGAGAAAACAACTACTTCACACTTCCAAATCAAGATGCTAAAAATTTGCCTATATAAGTGGACATTTAGGTTAAAGATAAGACAGTCGCTCTTTATAAAAGTCACTATTTTGTGTCGCAGTTTGGAAGGTTTCCTCTATCAGCAAAATATGCTTGATTATTAGGAAGTTTAAAGTGCAGTGAATACAGGTTAAAGCCTGTTAAACTATTTACATATGCTTTCTGTATGCTCAATAAATTAATTACTACTCTTCAATGGTTTATAGAATTTCCAATATGAAGATCATAATATTAGCTCACTGTAAATAGCAAGATTTTGAATAAGTTAATTTGTAAAGGAAATAGTGGACTTAAACAGTGGAGAAATTAACTACCTCATGCTTCCAAATCAAGATCCTTTAGATTCACCTATATAAGAAGACATTTAGGTTGAAGACAAGATGGTCACTCTTATCTTTATAAAAGTTGCTATCTTGTGTTGTGGTTTGGAAGGTTTCCTCTATGGGCAAGATATGCTTGATATTATGAATTTTAAAGTGCATTGAATACAGGTTAAAGCCTGTTTAAAGTATTTACATATGCTTTCTGTGCACTCAATAAATTTAGTACTACTCTTCAATAGTAGTAGTAGTAGTAGTAGTAGCAGTACTAGTAGCAGTAGTAGTAGTAATAGTAGTAGTAGTAGTAGTAGTAGTAGTAGTAGTAGTAGTAGTAGTAGTAATACTAATAATAATAATAATAATAATAATAATAATAATAATAATAATAATAATAATAATAATAATAATAATAATAATAATAATAATAATAATAATAATAATAATAATAATAATAATAATAATAATAATAATAATAATAATAATAATAATAATAATAATAATTCTTTATTTATTTAATGTACATATCAACAGCATTTAGACAATTATAGATTGTGCAGTAATGTAATTATTAGATACAAATCTAAATAAGCATTAAAAAATAATAATAATAAAATAAATAATACCAATAAAATAGAAAAACAATAAAGTGCACAAATAAATAAAAAGGCAATATATCAAATAAAATCAAGGATAACATTTTTTATGAGGACTTTAGCGAATTGTTTAAAATCCAAATTAAAAACATCATCATTACCAAAATCTTTGTTATAAGTTTTAGGTAAACGAAATAAAGGGAAAAATTGTAATACATCAGATTTACAAATTTTCAGTTCAAAAACATTGTGAGTACAAGTGTTATAATTCTGTTTCTTAATACCTAAGTTAGAAAGCAAATTAGATACAGAAATATTCTGGGAGATAAATTTATGAAGAAGTTTGAGATTTTTTGTTTTTTGTCTCAGCAGTAAATCAACCTAGTGTTCACTACCTAAACTATTTAATTTTGCAAATTTGTCAAAAACAGACTGAATTCTTATGATATCTGTTCTATTATGAAGATTCCATATAATTGAACTATACTCCAATATGGGAAGAACTAAGGATATAAAAAGTTTAAACTTTGTAAATTTATTAAATGTTTTTCCATATCTGTAAATAGCTTATACAATTTTAAGAGATGTATTCACTATAAAATTAATGTGATTATGAAAAGATCCATTATTGAAAAATATTATTCCTAGATCTCTTTGATGATCATTTGTTATAATTTTAGAGTCCCCAATATAGTAGGAAAACCTTAAGACTTCAGATTTTCTAGAGTAAGAGACAATGGAGCACTTATCCATATTTATATCTATATAATTATATTCACACCAATTCAAGAAATTATCTATATCACTTTGAAGTAAAAAAAAACAGTCATTAATATAATAAATATGCCTAAAAATTTTTGAATTATCTGCATAACATAGAAGATGTGAAAATTTAATGCATGTTTTTAGGTCATCAATGTACACATTAAATATAAAGGTGCAAGAACACTGCCTTGTGGCACCCCAGTGAAGCAATAATATGGTAATGACAATTTACTATTAAACCTCACACAAAACATTCTATCCCTAAGAAAAGAGTCAAACCAATTAATTAATAATTTAGAAAAAACCTAACCTACAAAGCTTCTCAAAAATAATTTTATGATTAACTCTATCAAAAGCCTTGGACATATCAAAATAAACAACATCTAGTCTAGATTGATTCTCAATTGTATTTGAAATGTGATCAAAAATAGTTAGCAAATTTGTTTCAATGGACCTATTAGGCAAAAATCCATGTTGCTCTGGTGCCAAAACCTTAGAGACCTCCAAGATAATTTTATTATATAAACATCTTTCAAAAATTCGAGCAACAGTGTGTAGAATTGAAATAGGCCTAAAGTCAGTTACCAAATTTCTAGATCCTTTCTTAAAAATAGGAACAACTTTAGCAATTTTAAGTGATGTAGGAAAAGTGCCATTTGCCAAAGAGCAATTAAAAATATGCAAAAGAGGAGAAGCAATGTATTCAGTACATCCTTTATAAATGAAAGCTGGAATATTGTCAAGGCTCACCTAGAATGTAATTTAAGCTGCCCAATAGCAAAAATAACATCAGATTCAATAAATGAATCAACTGTTATCCTTTCTTCAACAAAATCATTATTTTCAGTTAAATCAGTAAAATAATTAGATTGTGTAAAAAGCTCTGAGAAATAATGAGAAAAATCATCAGCAACTAGATTAGAATTATTACCCTGTAATTTTTTTTTGTAATACCTAAATCCTTAAGTAGTAGTAGTAGTAGTAGTAGTAGTAGTAGTAGTAGTAGTAGTAGTAGTAGTAGTAGTAGTAGTAGTAGTAATGATAACAATAATGACAACAATAACGATAACGATAATAATAATAATAATAATAATAATAATAATAATAATAATAATAATAATAATAATAATAATAATAATAATAATAATAATAATAATAATAATAATAATAATAATAATAATAATAATAATAATAATAATAGTACCATTTAATAAGAAACCAGCTCCAATAACCACCCTTAATAATATTAGGCCTATCTCCATGTGCCCAATAGCCATCAAGATCATTGAGAAAGTCATTAAAGACAGGATTGAATCATATCTGCTCCCATTGATTTCACCATATCAGTTTGCAAGAAAGCAATCATCTACAGGACAGGCAGCACTTCTTTTCAAAGCTGTATTGGGATCGGTGCGAGATCGGAAAAAATAGAGCCCAGTTGCAGTTCAAATAGACATTGAATCAGCTTTTGATTCTGTGGCAATCGAGATATTAATTAAAATGTTGGCTGCCACTGCAATACCTCGCACTATTTTATATGTTATAACCAACTTGTTGTTAAATTGGGATATACATATTACACTCAGTGGCAAAAATTCTGAATCTTTTACTCCAACACAATCAATCTCACAAGGATTCCCCCTGAGTGCTTTACTTTTCACCTTTTACATCAACCCTCTATTAATAAAAATCCAGCAAACATTCATTGGCATCCAAATACCAAACACATCTCAGCAGGTAACATGTATCGCTTATATGGATGATATAACTGTCTTCCTCCCATCTAAAAAACACCTACCAGCCTTGCATACAATACTACAAGAATTTGCAGCTACACACAAACTCAGGGTCAATCTAAATAAGATGGCAGTTTGGTCTCTTTATAATGCAAAGCAGTACACGGGCATGTATGGGGGAAAGCCATCTGCTTTCTTGGGATTTCCCTTTTATATGAGTGCAAGTGCAATGAGGGTCAAGATCCAGAACAAACTCAAAGAAGAAACAGAGCAAATTACTACTTCTCTCTCAAAGGCATATCTTTCAATATACTCCAAGATCCAGCTATTTAACCAGCTAGCCATAACAAAAATCACCTATTACTCACCCATTATCACATTTTCTAAAGGTTTTATTAACAAAATCTCTCTGTAATAAGCTCTTGTGGCAGAGGAAGACTGTCAATATCTGCAAAACAACTTACCAGACCACCTATTCACAATGGACTAGGACTTCATAGTATTTATATTTTCCATCTACAGAAGGCCACAAACTTAATAACATCCACAGTCAAACACTTTCCAATGCTTGAATGCCTACTTCAAATAACACCAACAGATAGACCACACGTGTGCTGCTTATGACCACTAGCATCAATGATCAATCATATAAAAACCACAGCTCCACAGATATCTCTTCAGACAATATACAAGCATTCATACTGGCAAATTTATTCATTAATCCATCCAAATCCAACCCATGACACCAATCTGACAATGCTGAAAATCAATAATCTAAGATCGGAAGAGCGTCACTGGAGCCAAAGTAATTTGATTTTTTGCTGAGACTAAACCTACAAGCACTGCCCACGACGTGTTTTCTGAGATATCGGAGACTATACACTAACATTGATCATTTTTGTCCCCTGTGTCACAGGGCTGAAGAAACACAGGAACATCTATTCTATCTTTGTCCGGCACTAGACAGAATTCGAGTTATTATGATAGGAGCATATAGACAATCTAACACAACCCTTCAAACAATCATTAATTCATATTGCAAAGGCTCTATTCCATCAGTCCGTGCAGCCACTTTTATGCTTTATGCATACTGGTGCACTAGATGCACATTCACTCTAGGTAACAACACAAGGCGACATCCATCAACTTTCAATATCAAACTGGCAAAACTACGAGCCAGAGACAATAAAATTGCACATCAGACATCTATGCAGCAACCTGGTCACTGATAACACAACAATCAAACCTCTAAGATGGTTCCCAATAACCAAAATCTATGCCCTCAACCAATATATATATATAAAAAAAATGTGTAGCAATTATCTACAAATAAAAAAACAGAATGTTGTCTTTGATTGCATAATATTAATATAAAGGACAGTAACAACAAAATCAGACCTCAAATACTGGAAAGCAAACTAAACCCAGCATGGCAATATACATCAAAGTTGAAGTTTTGCAAATTGAACAATGATAACCCAAGACTTTGGAGAACTATGATTACAGCAAGCAGCACTCATAAATGTAACGTATACATATGTATTTTCACCCCCCTAACAATGTTTAAATATCTTTCCCTCCTAAGTTAAGTTCCTTTTTTGTACATCACAGATACCAACTTAAACTTGGTTTACTCACTAGCAATGTAAATATATGTATACGAAGTGTCTTATAGCAAATGTAACTCTATGGTTATCAATAAAGTTCTTTTCTTTGAAACATAATAATAATAATAATAATAATAATAATAATAATAATAATAATAATAATAATAATAATAATAATAATAATAATAATAATAATAATAATAATAATAATAATAATAATAATAATAATACTACTACTACTACTACTACTACTACTACTACTACTACTACTACTACTACTACTACTACTACTACTACTACTACTACTACTTGGCAATATCTGATAGTTCAAAATCAAAGATACATTTTTTGGAAGGTCATACTAACTTTGCAATCAAAAAAATCTCAATATTATCCTTATACTATGTGAAATATATATATCCTAAATTATATGTTATGTTTGAAGTGCCAAATTCATATATCTTACATTGATCCCTATTATGCTGCAGGTCATTCTCAATTCTGGGCAAAACAATTAGTATATCCCCCTATATCATGTCTATTATTCAGAATATAATAAGAGATTTATCACTAATTTGTAATAACGAATAAATATCTTCATATAATAAACACTCATAAATAATAAAAAGATTATTTATATAAATATATACTCACATATAATATATAAAATATAATGTAATAAATGACCTCTCGAATACCAATTGGGCATCATAAGACCAAATACTAATAAAATACTTGCAAAGCATACTGTATGTATACTATGTATGTATGGAGATATATGTATTAAAACAAAACACATTAAAATACCAAGTGGATTGCTGGTTTATCATCTCAACCTCAATAAGAAAAATATGTATACACTGTAATATTTTTTTTTAAAAACTTAATTATTTTGATTGGCCTTTTTTAAAAGATTAAAGTTATTTTTAGAAATAGTTGAATTCAAGGCATTTTAAAACAAATGTTCAAAATTTGTGACTGTTGGCATGCAAAGTTAACAATGGAAAATTTTAGTGTTGCATAATTGCTATATAATATCTCAAGATAACTAAAGTAATTTGGATTATAATTAAGTTTGGGTAAGGGAGTTGTTGGTTAGCCTTAAGTTTGTGTAAGAGGAGGGAAGGTTACTTTTAACAAAAAATTCTTTTTACTTGATAAGAAACTTTCAATCCAACTAGATCATTTTCTTTTAACACAGTTTTTAAAAATGTTAGTATTATTAAAGTTATTAGCCTTTATAGTTGCCTAGATAAACGTAGTCTGATAGGATTTGTAAAGCCTCTGTCTCAGTTTCCTACATTACTGCCAAGTCTCCTTGATATGTTAAAATAAAAGCCTAAAATAAAACAAAAACCTACTTAACAAAAAGGAAATCTATCTTTTGTACACCTAAGCATTAAAAAGTTATATTTTAAAGAGATCTGAAAGGAGAATGTTACTGCATGGATCAATTAATAGTTTAACATTTCAAAAAATTCTTAAATTTTATGTCTACCTGTAAGTGTCTACAAAACAAGTTTTGGGAACAATAGACTTTTATCTAGAACTTATTTTCTTTTGGTAAACTTTGCTCTTTTAGTTTAGCAACAATTATCACCTGGGAAATCTGAAAAAATGGATTGAAAACGAACTTTGAATTTATGACATTAGATTAAATGAAATAAGGATATTATTGCCATTAATAATAGATTTATTATGAATTGTTACTGTGCATTATTTCCTCTCTTAGATCTCCCAAAAACATTCTTTTAAAACAACAAAGATAAAATTTAGAAATAGTCTTTTGGCTTTATTTGTGATACGTGTTTACAAATAATCAATATAATAATTTTGGTGTGAATGGGTATGCTTATTAATGGTTATATAATGATTAATAATATTTATTATCACTATAAACTTTAACTCTTATGAAAGTGTCATTCTAGGATGAAAGTAATTGTGTTGATATATAATAAGTTGTTAAGGATATAAGTACTGTTATTAAAGCACTGGTAGACTTAGTTTGTTATGTGAATAACTTGAATAGTGGTTTTCATATACTTGACATTGTCATATGTGGTAATATATATCACTTTATTTGTGTAATAGATGGTGAATTATTCTTATTACAAATTTGTTTCTTTTGAGAAATGTGGATTCTTCTCATTGAGTAGCTGTTTCATTTTTTATGCAAGAAATAATAAAATTCCT
This sequence comes from Epiperipatus broadwayi, assembly GCA_028023455.1. Taxonomy (NCBI): domain Eukaryota; kingdom Metazoa; phylum Onychophora; class Udeonychophora; order Euonychophora; family Peripatidae; genus Epiperipatus; species Epiperipatus broadwayi. Next base: position 11,287 of record JAQFVV010001278.1, read on the forward strand.
CTTATTCTATGTTAAATGAGTATATGTATGAATATACGTAGTAATATATTTACTTTATTTTGGCCACTTATTAAATAAGCCATTACTTGTCATCCTAATTTAGCTTGTTCAGAAGCTCACTTCTATATATTATTTTACATAAATAAGTTTGATGTGTTATTAAAAAAGAAAAACTTTTACCTGTTAAGTATACATAATACTATATTCCAAATTAATTATTTATTTTAATAGTAAATAATTGTAATACTTTTTTATATAATCCTAGTTACTATATTTTTTCTTTCTATTTATAGATAACATTGCTGAATAAATAATATCATATCACTTTGTTTTTTTTTTTAATATTTATTTAAGACATTGAAAAGCTGTAGTAATTTCATAAATATGATTGTTATTAGTGATAATATGAAATCACTTAAATGTAAATAAAATGTATACATTTTTAATAGAATTTGCTTTTTGTATCGTTTTTATTATAAGTTTGACACTTATCATGGGTCTATGGTGACACATATTATATTTGCTATGGCATTTTGATATTTACCTGAGATATTAAAATGCATACACTGATATTTTTGTTTCTCTAGTCCTATTAAATTTCCATTAGATAATATATCATTGTAATATGAAAAAGAAAATGATGATGTTTACATTAAAAATAAAAATGTAGGATTATTTGTTTACTTATTCCAAATATACTTCGAGATCAATAAAATGCCACTTTGATTTCGATGTATATTTATTTGAAAGCACACATATGTATTAGAAGAGTTTTAGATATAAATACCTTTTATCCTTTATAAATTTAGATAGCCAGAAATGTGAGATTTATTATTATTGATTTATTACTTATACTTACAGCTTTGGCTTAGTCTGTTCATAGGAAATGTTAAATAAGAAAGCTAACATCACTTCCCATTATCTTTATACTTATGATCCAGTTTTGAAATATAGGAGGAGGCAGCTTCCTGCATTATCTACAATTACTATATATATATATATATATATATATATATGTGTGTGTGTAAACAAGCCTATATCATGTGTCCTATATAGCTTGCATTACCAATTTGTAATAAGTAAAGAGTGTGCTAATCGCTCTAAACAAGCCTTTTTTTTATGATAAATGTCACAACAGAAAGCATTTAAAACCAGTCTCGGAATAGGGACAGTTCTAGATAAATATTTTAATTGTTTCCTCTTGTGGCATTTATCATAAAAAATAGTTTGTTTAGAGCTATTAGCATGGTATGTATTTATTACATGTTGGTAATACAAGCTATATAGATCATGTGATATATGACTGGTTTTCATTAATATTATAATTGGGCTGTTAAGGCTTTGGCTATATTAAATTGCTAAGCCTGCTAATATATGGGGTCACTGACTTTAGTTCAGGCCCATATAGCTTCTTTAGTTGAAGAGCTGAATTTGAAGATATACAAATGTCTGAAAATGTCAGATCTTCTTAATAGTTAAGTATTAGATAACTGCTTGGCTTGAGTTAGTATTATGAATCTAATGACCTAGCTCCTCACTGAAGAGAGCCATAGCTCAAAACCAGTCTGGGTATGGGGACAATCCTAGATAAAGAATTTCAAATCCCTTCTCTTGTGACATTTATTATAAAAACATGCTTGTTTAGAGCTATTAGCATGTTCTTTATTATTATATATATATATATATATATATATATATATATATATATAAATTGATGATATATATATATATATATATATATATATATATATATATCATCAAAAATTATCAATCCACTGCAGGATGAAGTTTTCTCCAAGTTCAGTCTACCTTTTCCTATCTTTAGCTTCTCTTCTTCACAACACCCCTGCACACTTTCTTATTTCATCCATCCATCTCACATGTGATCTCTTTCTGGGTCTTTTACAATCTCTTGGAATCCAGTTTAAAATTTCAATTGTCCATCTATTATCATCTCTTCTAACAATATGTCCAGCCCAACTCCACTTCAGTCTTTTAATTTTTTAAATGAGGTCAGTGACACCTGTTTGTTCTCTTACCCATACATTGCGTTTTCGATCCCTTCTTGTTACTTCCAACATGCATCTCTCCATACTACTTTGAGTGGTAATGATGCAAATAAAATTATTAAGCATATTGAATAAAGTTTGATGACATCAGAGTGTAATTGAAAAATTGATCAATTTAAAATCACTTGACAGATTTAATATCTTTATAAAAATTGTGAAAGCAAATGCAAATTAATTTATTTTATGTTTGCAAAGTAAATCTGACACATAGAATACTGCACTAATATATTAAGATGTACAGAAATTCAATGCTTGTTGCATACATATCTATTTAAAACAGTTTAGTTTCACTTCATTACGTCGTACATTTATTTGCATTTACTTGTTTGTAATTAAAAAATCGTAAATTTTACAATAGTGCTATAAAAAACAAGACAAATAATATATATATGAGTTTTAATTTTCTATATATAAGTAAAAACTGAAAGCTTTTTATTTATTTGCTATTCAAATCGATTCTTTTATAATAGAAACTATAATTCCAAAAATAAATAATCAATTATTATTTTAAAAATAATAAAATGTGACATGAATCTTCCATAAAATAATAAAAGTATCCAACTCACACCCCATCATTTTTTCAAAGTTTGAATTATATATGAAAGTCATTTTTGCAAATAACTTATTGATTATAAATTTTAAGATGGTATCTTATGTTATTAAATTTTAATATTGTCTGGGTTACTTTTTATTTTATTTTTTGAAAAATTTGCTTTTAAACAAGCAAGTACAATTCAATTTCAAACTTATTTTGAAAAGAGGGGGAGGGGGAGGACTCGTTTTATAAATTGATACTTATTGCAAATTCTGTTAGCTTCACCTTCCTAAGTGATTAGTAAATTACTCATTCTAGCAAAAAATAAAAAATAAAACTAATCTAACTAGAGCAAAAAAATAAATAAAATTGATGAATTATATTATTCTACATAAAAAAACTAATTTAGGAGAAGAGACAATTTTTAATAATAATAATCAGAAACATAATGCATATATTAAAGATTGATATATTAATAATAAAAATTCTATAACATAAATATTATTTTATGCTTCATATAATTTTTTTTTATTTGCTTTTCTCAATTTCTTTTTCTTTTAATAAATTAAGCGTATAAAAACAATTTATTTTTGTCTTTTGAATTTTTATTTTAGAATTATTTTAAAATAGTAGTAATGTTTCCATAGGTAATAATTAAATACGTCTGCAGTTTCTATAAATCATATTGGCAGTAATATTATTTAACAATACTCAATGATATAGCCAAGAAGATCAACTTTTTTAAATCTAATAATCAAACATTGCATGATTTTCTGAGCAATAAATAAACCAATTATTAATATAATTGTTATTTTCTGATATTATTCATTATATAAATAACACTTGAATTAGTAATCGGATATAATCACGATTGAAATCATCTAATGTTCAAATATGGGATAAAACATAATCGAGATTCTTGAACTTTAATTAATAACTTTAAATCACTGAACTCTACACAAATCCTTTGTGTACTTATGGATGAAATTTAGGCACTGGTATCCTTTAATACATGGAGAAATAAACATTGGTCATATTTTGAACTTATAAAACTTTGTTTTATTATATATATATTATTTTTAATACAATTTTGAAATATCACTTTAGTTGGAAATAAAAGAATACCACAATACAAGAATATATAAAGCTGAAAACATTGATATATTAGAAAATAATACAGATTCTGAAGTCATATACCAGAACACTAAAGACAGGTAATAACTTTTTTTTAATATAAAGAATTATTTAAAAAAAATACAGTACATTTTGTGCACTACCATAAAAAATCAGAAATGAAATTGAATATAAATTTAAAATTTAAAATAAAAAAACTTTTCGAAAGCAATAAATAGTCTTTAATTATATGAAATTTTAATTAAATTATAATTATTCAAATAGAAGTCAATCTCTGATAATGTGTTATTTTTTAAATATTATAAACTTCCAAGCACTTGCCCACTAGTAAGAGCCTAAAAAACTTAAGTGAATCACTTAAGTTTAGAACATACATTCTATATACACCTATCTTACAGATCATGCTTAAATTAGGGCTTGAGTCTTTTGTGTGCCTGATGTTATAATCAAATATTTAATTGTAAAAATCTATTTAACCCATCAGAGGTGAAAGACAGTGTCTCATTTTTAGTCACCTACAGTTAGACAAACATGACTTATTAATATAAATCTATTATTATAAAGCACAGAAAAGTTTATAATTATTTCAAACAAAAGTCAATCTCTGATAATGTGCAATTTTTTAAATATTAAATAGTGCATTATCAGAGATTGACTTCCATTTGAATAATTTCAAAGTTTTTATCACTTTATAATAATAGATTTACATTTATAAGTCATGTTTGTCTAATTGTAGGTGGTTAAAAATGAGACACTGTCTTTCTCCTGTGATGGGTTAAATATATTTTTACAATGATATTTGATTATAACATAAGGCACACAATAGACTCAAGCCCTGATTTAAGCATGGTCTGTAAGATTTGGTGTACATAGAATGTACACTCTAAACTTAAGTGATTCACTTAAATTTTTTAAACTTTTACCGGTAGGCGAGTGTGTGGAAATTTATAATATTTAAGAAATAGCACATTACCAGAGATTGACTTTCATTTGAATATTTTCAAAGTTTTCAGCACTTTATAATAATAGATTTAAATTATAATGTACATAAATTTAGATATGGTAAAAATAACAATGTTAAAAGAAAAATAAATTATGGATTCAAATTGTTTAACTTGTGATGAAAGTTACCATCATAATACAATTATATTTGTTGATTTTACAATCAATGCATTGATTTTTATTTGTCCAATCCATATTATCTTAAGATTTTTACTATCTACCTAATAAATAACTAGATAGACATTTTCTGATCAATATTGACTGGCTACTCAATTTGGTTATTCTAACTAAATGTGAAAAAAAATGCCAATACCGAACTGACTGGTGAAATGTTTGTATATTAGAGCATACTCATTGATAAATGCTCTGTCAGAGTAAAAAGTCTGAATTTCAATAATTCTTTTTCTCATTATCTTTTCAATTTTCTGTTGTTGTATGCTGCTATCATATGCTGATCCTTATACAAAAAAAAAAAAAAATAATCTGTACAAAAGTACATTTTAACCACATTTGTTTATCTAATGTCTGGTTTATCTATATTACCATATAACTACTAATTCTTTTGTTGCAACTTTATTAATTTTCTGGATTAATCTTTTGGTCATAACTGACCACTGTCTTGAATTAGATTAACATCTTTTTTTGCATAAATCTTGAAAATATAAAGGAAGAAACACAAACAATTACTAAGCATATAAAATAACAAAATATATGATTGAATAAATGTTGAGTTTTCATCATAATTAACTTATAATTAATATTTATGACCATATTAGGTATCAATACAGGCAAAACTCTCCCTACATATTGCCACTCAGTGCAAGCCAGAGTAATCAATGAATGCCAGAAGGCTTGTGTTTAAAATTCCTATGTGATGTTAATATTAATTATCATTAATCTGTTATTGCCTCCCCATTTTTATATTATTTTCAGACATTTGGGTTAGTACAAGACTAGGTTGTCATAAGTATCTCATTCTATTAGTCATTGGTTTGCATGACTAATGACTAATGACAATGAAATTGTGAATATGTGCAACCACATTTTTTGTTAAATTATAGAGACAGCAATTTTGTCTCCAGTCTTTGTTTTCTTTCTTTTTTATCTAGCTTTTTATGTATTTTCCTTTCTATTTTATTTATTATTTCTTTTTATGAAGTAAAAGAATTAATATTTATTTAGGATTGGTTATTAATAATGAGTGATGAATAAAGTAATTAAGAATTAAGGACAAATGGAAATCTGTTGGGTATTTATAAATAGCAATATTTGTTTTGAGATTCTGGTATTTTAATTATTTCCAGATAAATATTAATGCCAGGATCAGAAGTGTTTAATATCAAAGAATTGTGCTAGCTACATATGTTGTGATAAATACTATAGAATTAATAATGGAATAAACTGCATAATAGGTTCAATAGATTTCACAATTTGAAGATTAGTTTTTTTGATTATACCACACACAAAAAAGTTGCTTGGCTTGAGTTTATAGATTTTGACCCAGATGTAAACTTGTTTTTTTTTTAAAAAAGGTTGCTTTACGTGCTATGATTTTATCAAATGGTATAAAATTTGATAAGATTGTTTGAACTCACAATTAAAAGTTTTTTTTTTGTTTATGTCTAATCTGTCCCTTATTGCAAGCATTCTTGTAACAATAACAAATAATATACAAATGGATAAAATTTACTTAAAGAGAATGATGTGATGCAAAGTTTTAAGTTGTCAATATAGGTATCAGATTTAAATGTTTAAGGCTTTTTGATTATCCAAAGAGTGAAGATAATTTATGAATGCATAATTATTGAGAAAAGTTGGTCTGAAATTTTGAACTGGTAGATGTTTGCTAAAATGATTGACTTCATATGAGAAATGCATGAAAATTAAAAAAAATGAATATATATATAATTAGTGATACTCCTTTATTTTTATATGTTATAAATAATGTGCTGGTAATAAAATGCATATATTAAAAAACTATTAGTCCTTAATGGGGGTATTTTTTGTATCAGCCCTTTTATAATGAATTCATTTTTAATGTGGTGAACCATAATCATGGCTTTTAATAGCTGTCAGAGATAATTAAAATGTTTTAGTTAATTATACATTGTTTCATTAAATGCTTCAATGAATACTTAATAATATGCAAATTGATCTTTTGTTGACATTTTTCTCCTTAACAATGTGCCTCAACACTTTTATCTTTATTTTTCAATCATTACATTTAGTTCAAATAAACTAAATGTTTTCTACATTAAATAGATCACCAAAAATGATATAGATGATTTGGTAAAAATAGCTTACAATAAAGATAAATCTTAAAAACCAATTATATATTTTAACTATAATGTAATATGAAAAATTAACGAAAAGACAACAAAACATGGATGCTAAAAAATAATCTGTCATCAAGATTATAATATTTACTTTATATATCTACTAATCTAAACAGATTTGGTACTATGGTGATGTTATTTTAGTTGTACTTATACATTGGACTATTTCTATCATCTATTATAAGTATTAAATGTCTTTAGAAAAAATTAACTTTATTTAAATATTCAAAATACATTTAACTATTAATAATAGCACATGTAAATAAAAATACTCCAAGTAATTCTACTTCTCTGTTTTTAAGATATATATATATATATTGCGGGTTCATCCTTGCTAACAACTTTTAAATATTAATAAAATTTGTTAACACGGATGAACCCGCAAAATATGTATTTTATATATGCAACCCGTGAAAATCTTCGTGTTTCAATATATATATATATTCCTGAAAAGTAAAAATAACTCTTAAAATATTTTAAATTCTGTTATTAATAATAATCTTGGACTTCAAAACAATTTCTATTTCAATTCCCTGAAAATGACTAGAATAAGCAACCAATTATTTGTTTACAATGGCCAAGTGGCTCAGATATATAAATAAATAATACCATTTCTCATTATAATAAGTATTTTTATGATTTAAATAAATATTTTCAATTGATAGGATTAAAATCACATCACTTATTTTCATAATATACCTAAATTTGATAGTCTTTAAATATGAAAACGAATTACATTTACCAGATTAGACAAGTTTAATATAAATGGAAACTGCATTTTTATCAAGTCTCATATCCATGGAATAATAATATTTTTATATGTATGTACTGTGAATGTCATTGTAAATAAAAATATTATTTCTGTGACCTCTGTACATTGCCAATTTGTATACGTGAAATAAATCTCAAATCTGAGTAATGTTGCTTTTTTTATTTACTTTCTATGTTTGTTTACTAGTGAGACCATTTATGCACTAAATACAAATTTCTGTCTTTAAAAATCTACAAATTGTATTATATTTATAAAGACACAGCTTGCTTGTAAATATAAAAGTAATAAATACTCCTTTGTGTTTGAGAAGTGTTATAGTGCTCTCATGTTATAACTGTAACTTTATAAATATGATCTGCTACATTCCTACTAATATTTTTCTATTTCGTTTATATTTTGAAGTCAGTAAAACACAATATGATCTTTTTAAGTAATACTACTGAAAAGTTATTTGTTTATGATTCACAGAAAGGTTAATCAAAATGTTTTAATATTATGATCCAGTTTATTTAGTATGGAGTAGGGTATAAAACATCATCAATACAAACAATTTAACAAGTTTAATTAAAATTTCTAGAATACCATAAACCTTTATTTGTTCAAAGTTATAGCATTTGGGTTTAGATAACCAAATCATTATGATATCATGGTTTTTGGTAAAGATTACCCCCAAAATTGAAAAGTTTTAAAAAGCATTCTGTAATAGTTATTGCAAGTCTTCTTTAATTGAGTATGAATACTTTTCTGACAGATTATCTGACTGATGTAAATCTTTTCAATTCTCAATCAATCCCATAAAATTATTGATAAATACAATAGTTTCAATGCAAAAGACATTTAGAATCCAATCAAAATTACCACTCAATACATTTTCAAAATTCAATATTATCCAAATTTTCAGTCTACTCAAGATGTTTTATATCCACTCATACTGTAAAGGGTTGAAGTTTTACTAAATACAATAATCATCAATCTGTTGATTAAACTTTTATATTAAGAGTGTAATTTCTTGAGAAAAACTAAATAAACTAATAAGGCATTGATCTTCTTCTTCCACAGCTTGATTAATCCCACTTCAAGTGGGGTCACTCAAAAATAAGGCATTGATCATAATACCAATTCTCTATATTTAATTAATCTCACATCATTTGTGGCCATATTGTTAGTCTATTTTCCTCTAATAGTATGAATACTTTTACACACTTTTACAACAAGCTTTACTAATACAACTAGGAACATCTCAACCCATGTGGAATACTTTCAACTTTAATCTGAATTATCATTACTATATCTAATGATATTATTTCGTTTACAAAAAAATCATCACATTATTAATTATCTTATATTGTATAGCACAACAAAATTGGCTGATGTGAAAGATTAGCATTCAAAAATTAAAGTTCAACCTGACACTCACCTAATCTTTCATATAAATAATCACTATATTAAGTGGAGTCATTCAGAGCATTTTCAATATAGTGAACTTGAAATATAAGAATCCTTGGATCATAATTCAGCTCTATTATTTCTACTACTCGAATAGCATATTACTTTCAGATTAACAACTTATATAATGCTTTTATTTCTTACTACTAATTAACCATATAATTTTTCTTGTAATGACAAAGTATTTTTGTACTGTAATATAATATATTTCCAATTTTATATTTTTTATTATGTAATTAATTTAGATTGCACTTTATGCAAAAAAGTGAAACTTGTCTCAATCTTATTAAAAAGTTATATGGCTTAGCACTTTCAGAGACCTTGAATCTCCATAATCATAGCCTACTTATTGTGCAATAAACTGGAAAGAATTGTGCTTTGCAATCTCCAGAAAATGGTCGTTATAAAATTTGCATAAATTTTACATAAACCACAACTAAACTTCAGTTAAAAGTAGGCTATTATTATGGAGACTCAAGGTCTCTGAAAGTGCTAAGCCATATAACTTTTTAATAAGATTGAGACAAGCTTCACTTTTTTTGCATAAAGTGCAATCTAAATTACTTACTAATCAAAGGTGAAGTAGAAAACTAGTATTTTATTTTTTATTATGGTAAAAACAAAAACTTCATAATTAAATGGCAATAAAGATTTTAACAACATTCTATTTTCAGACTTTCTTAAATTTATAATAATATTAAGAAGATAATAATTCATTTTAAAAGAATCTATAATTGTTCTTTCCTATAAAGGCTAGATGTCCATTTTATATATAATCTACTAACAATATGTTTTAATATTTTTAAAATAATTTCCTTTGTTTTTTGTTTTCATTTTTGATACTTTGGTATTGTTATCACACATGATCATTACTTATTTATTTTTCTTTTGAATACCTCATTTATTATCTTTTTATTATCATTCTCTATTTCTGATATATAAATTTCGATAAGTATCACATGCTATGGATATCTCAGGTATAGGGGCTTAATATATTTCATATGCATCCAAATATTTAATATAAAACAAATATTAAAAAATGAGAATATAACAATAATTTTGAGAATAGTATAAATAAAAAAAAATATCATTGATTTATATAACTATTTCAGGTACTGTATTTTTAGCCAATACAAGCCACCTGATGGTGTTGTTGCTAGCCAAAATCACATTAATATGCTGCTTAAGAAACCCATTTGTGGGTATGAAAAATGACCATTTAATGTGGTTTGCGAATTTATCACAATCCTCAGTTGGCTAGGGTATTACATCATGTGACATGTTGCTACACTCTTGCTGTGAATACTTTAATTTGTCACTGCTCTACAGTATCATTGAAGAGTGTCCAGATTTAAAGTGAAGGAAACTGTTTAAATATGCATTTAAAATTAATTTCCTTACACATTAACTGACAGAGTATTACTTAGTATGGATTTTAACAGAATCCCCTTTTTTAAACAGAGTTTGTAACCTGACAAGAAATTAGGGAAAGAGTCTTGTCAAGCATGATTTCTGTTAGCTCAGACAAGAAGTCACAGTATTCATGAGAATACAAGCTTCTTTCAGAAAATGGCAGAATTTGACAATGATACTTTCAAATTTAGACAATTGCCAACTACAGAAGATGAGGTTGTGGCCTTTTTTCAGCAAGAAATATTTCCTAGTGTTTTGAACTGCCTTTCAGATAACTAATTTCCCTAATAAAAATTCAAATTGTATACATTCAATTGCAAGACTACCTCCAGCCATTGATAGTGTTCCATACATAATCAGACTTGGTTCGATGTCTCAAAAATTCCTCTAGTGAAAGCTTTGAGTCTGGTATATTAATGGAGCCATGATAAGCTAACTGTGAAATGATCCATCATCACATTAGACCTATACAGATCGACCATCATAACTCAATATCCAGTCTCCATGAGCTTTGCAGAGAAAGCCTTGTCTGTTAGTCATGCCATCAAATTGGATGGATGAGTTTTAGCATGGAAGTAGAGAACACTCTCTTTAGTTTCCAAAAGAACTACCAGGATAGAATGCTCCTGCAGCAGTGGATTTTTGGTGGGATGTGCAGTGAGATAGGCGAATCCTTCTTCATGGACATTCCATCATGCTCTGCAGCTACCCTTTTTCAGGCCATATGAGATAATATTAAGCCAGGCTTGAGCATCTAATCTGACTGTTGGAAGAGATACTGAACATGTAATCCTGAGGCTTCTGGGTTTCATCACCTCAATTTTCTCAACCCCTCAACAGGCATACTCACACACAACATCAAGCATCTATGTGGATCACTGAAGTGGTGAACTAAAAAGCAGTGGGCATGCTGAGGAAACTAGTGAATGTCTACTTGGTGGAATTCATGTGAAGGTGTCTCCACAGGGGAGATCTCTTTATGGAGATTTTAAAAGCAATGACTCTGCTTGAAAAGAAGTAATAAATTGATTGCTTGTTATTGATTTTGTTTAAATATTAAAGAGATTGTATAAGTTGATTATTATTTATTTACTTTTAACAATAAAATTTTTGATTTTGTTTAAAATGTTAGTTATTTATTTGATTGTTGTTGATTTTGTTTAAATATTAAATATTAATATGTGTGCAAAAAATAAAGAACAGGTAACATTATATTTATGTGTTTTAAACTGTGTAGAACACCATCAAGTGGCTTGTATCATCTAAAAATTCAGTATTTTATTTTATTTTTAATAAAAAGCTTTTATTTAAGTTAAAAACTTTATTGATTTTTTGTTTGCTAAACATTTTAAATTTAATCAAATTTTGTAAATTTGTTATAGATCACTGACAATACAATATATTAAAATATTTTAGGTAGATTTCCTAGTTTTTAAATCCATAGAAGTTGGTGGACCAAACATTATATATTTTGGTATCAAATTTCAAAAATGTTCTTATCACTTCAATAAATTTTCAATAATACATGCTGGAGAAGTTGGTATATATATATTAAAAAAATTTGCTTTAAAAAACATTAATTTTTTTTTAAAATTGAAATTAGACAAATCTTGATTATAAAGCTACATTGTAAATAAACTTTATTTAAAATATATTATTTTATTTTTAACCTTTATGACAAAAAGTTAAAAGTAAAAGATATGAGAAAATATTTTATAATAAATGCTTTTATTTATTTACTTTGGTTTTAAAACATACACAATAATGATTTCTTCAACCATAATTTGGATTTTTTATGCTTAATTTCAAATAAAAACATGAGGGTTCTAAACAATAATTTAGTCAATCTCTAGATTTTTAATAAAAAGAATTGACCTAATTAATTTCTGAATCATTATTTACTTAAATAAAAACTCTAATTGTGGTTGAAAAAACAATTATTTTATGTGCATTTAGTCCACAGTAAATATTTTTAGATCTATTACTTAAATCCAACTCATTATTATTTAGAATATTCTACCATCATGACAAAAATTTCAAGGGACATTGTTCAAACTTTCACACTGCTAGATTTTATAAATCACTAGCTGTATCTGTGGCTTTGCACACATCAGGAGAAATAATAATAAAAATATAAAATAATATAATGTAATTAATAATTCAAATATATTTTTAATTTATATTCTGACCAGCAGTAATTTTTTATTGTTAAATTATCTAAATTCTATTTTCAATTTTGAGTGATTGAATCCCAAAAAAAAAATTTCCTTATTAAATCTTTGCATTTTCTAACTACCATCTCATATTAATAGAAAATTTAATGATCAAAATATATTTATGTATACCTTTTTTGATGTACAGAATAATATTTTCCTTTACTAATTCTCTCCACTTCTCTAACTGTACTATCATATTAGTAAAAAGTTTGCTAATGAGAATATATTTAGATAATATTTTCATGAAATAATTATCAACAGCAGTATTGCAATAACAATAAACAATAATTTAAAATAAATTATTTTATATTTTTAACTTGTTAATTTTTAAAAACAATAGAAATTTTGATAACTAAAATATATGTATGTATTATCTAAATTCCATTCTTAATTTTGATGTATTGAATTCCAACTAAAATTTTATCTTATCTAAAACTTATATAATGAGTTTGCACTTTATAAATTATTAATTACAACTTTAAATCTTTTTCTAATTATAAAAACTTCACACCGACTCACTGTAAATCGAAAGATTTCACATGTTAGTCTGTATAAAAATTGTGGACTTAATCTGTAAAGTAGTTAATAGCTTTATGCTTTCAAATCAAAAAGCTATAGATTCACCTATATAATTAGAAATTAGGTCAAAGATAATAATGGCCACTTTTGTCTTTTAAAGTCATTAATTTTGTGTTTAAATTTCTAGAGGTCCCTACTGTTGCATTTTTAGATGCATAGTCTTAAGTTTATAGCCTTAATATATATTATTTATCTAAAACTATAATTCTATTCATTTTTCTGCCTGTATCCTTGTGTTAGTAGAAAGTTTTCTAATTAAAGTACATTTATGTAATATTTAATAAAATAATTATTAACAGTATCATTGCAAAAAGCAACTTTGATTAGAGAAAATTATTTTATATTTTCGACTTGCTAATTTTTTAATGATTTTGAAATTTTAACATTAGAATATATACAAGTGAGAAATTAAATACATGGTCCAAACAAAATTTAATTAATTAAAAATATATTTGCACAATAAAATTTTATCTCAGGTTACAAAAAAACTTTATTTCTCTCTGTTTTTCTAGTAGGTATTTTAATACATGGGCTATAACATTTTCCAATGGCTGGATCTTTTAACCTGCTGTTGCTTTCTTTTTGCATTTTTATTATATCACTAAAAATGGTTGCTAATTTGACACATTTTATAATAAAATTATCAGTTTATAAAACAATTAAGACCTATAAAGCAAAAATTCTTCACAAAATTCTCCACAAAAAGAGAAAATAAAACTGCAAGATTCATCAAGATTCGTACAATAATTGTTGAGTTATAAAATCCCAAGCAAACATACTTTCACATTTATATAGTATTATAGACTATAAACAAGATTATTTCTTATTTATTAGCAAAAGTCACATTAATGTTAATAGTATTTTTTAAAATCTTGAATGCATACATGTTAAAAAAAATAAACAGTGTATAATAAATTAATTAATAAGCATAAAACTTTAAAGTAAAAATATACACATTTAAGCAAATACTTGAAAATTAATACATCTATTTGATACGAGCATCATTACTAAATATTTTGTTTTTTAATCAGTTTATTATTTTTTTTCTGAAAAAAGAAAAAAAAAAGATTCTCTTGTAATACATTATGTAGAGAGTTTTTCAAAAAACAGCAGCCTTATATTTATATAAACTGATATGAAATTTGCAACAATCTTTAAAAATACATTTCACTTAAAAAAGGTATAAAAATTAAATGGTGTGTTCATATATTATTTATTTATTAATTACACTGGAACAGGTTATAATAAAATAATTGTTTTCAAAATGTCACTCATTATATTATTTATTCATTATCCAAAACAATTATTTAGGCAGTAAAAATAAGAAAAAAACATCAAACTAAAATTTATATCTAAAATTATTTAAAATATAAACAAACTCATGTTATAAAAATGTACAGATTGTTGACATGAGAACTTTTTTTTTCTTATGAGATAATATTCAGCAGTTACCCCAGTGACGTAAGTAGCCTCATCATGTCCTTATAAAGTTATGCAATCATTCATTTTCTTAAATCGATAAACCATACTTTGCTGCATTAAATTCTTTCATATGTTCTTTGTATTAAGAGACATATAAAAATATTCAAATAGTTGATTGACTTTTTTTTACCAAATGATTGTTTCATTGATACAAATACCTGTTATCTGATTTTGATTAATCTGCCTTAGTAAAAGGGTTTTCGTTAGTTGTAAAACGTTACTAACATTTGTTTTTGATTAATAGAAATCACCAAGAGTTCTCTATAATTGTGCAATGTTATGACATAAAGCATTCGAATTCAAAATCTTGTTCATTATCTGTACATGTTTTAATTTATTATCTTTTAAAAAAAGTGTAGAGTGACGTAATTATAACATACTCAGCATTTAAATTGATCACTTTATAGCTTTCTCTTTTGAAACGGATCATTTTTTCTTTTTAGTACTGATCAGTTTTGCACTCAGATGTTGACTCATTATTAACATTAACTTGTATGAAGAGAATTTAAATGAAAAAAAAAAAAATTTCTAAATATTATGAAATAAAATCTTGAAAAAATATACTACAATAATAATAATCTCTAAAATATATGAGAGAGATTTTTATACATTTTTGAAAACTGAAACACAGTGAAAAATTTTCCACACATGATTGCTAATCATCCTGCAAGGTACATTATGATGTGTTCTATTTCAGTCAATTTATTCATCAATTTATCCACTTCTATATTAGCACTTAAATTTACACAACTTTTCTATACTTATAGAACAGAGGTATCCAAGATGGCAACCGAGGTCAACTAGTCGATCCTGTAATTTCTTTTTTTTTTGTAAAATTTGCATCTTATTTATTTTAATATAATTCTAAAACAATAATTGTCTTTTTTTTTTTCTTGAATTTTTTTAAGATTTAAAACCAGCTTTAGAAAATAATTATTTATAGGTAATTTAAAATTGTAATTTAATAATTATTTTATAAAATGATATGAACAAATTATAATACTAGAGTGAGCTGAGGTAATGTAACCTTTTGTCTGATTAATTTTTTTATTGGCCAGATTAAGTAAAAAATTGAATGATTTGATTCATTAAATATGGATCTAGAAGTTTCCTTTCTGAAATATATTAATGTAAATAATCAGAATTGTTTTAATTTAGCTTCTAAAAATTGAATTTTTTTTACATTCAAATTGGTTAAATCTAAAGAAAAATTTAAAGAAATGTTAATAACTGAAGAAAAACATATGAAAAATAGCCTGTAGTAAAACAAAGGCATTATATTTCAATCAATGATTGTGTGAAAATGCTGATGATTTATTGTGTCTTAGAAATTACAATAGCTGATTATTCACTTCTGTTGTCTTTTCTTTGTCTAATTAAATAATTTAAATAAAAATCTAAATCTAGCCATATTATTAGTCAATATAGTATAAAACTAATCATAAAATCCATAAATATTTATGAAAAATAGTTGCATTTTTTAGCTATCATTAAATGCCATTGATATGCCAATAGTGGTCAATATTATTCACTTGTCTTGAATAGTTGTCCAACATTATTTACTTTTCTTAACTATTCTTGTAAAATTTTAAAATTTTAAAATCAACCTTTACATTTAGGTAAATTAATATAAAAACTTAGTTATGAATGTAAAAAATTGTGAGACATATATTTATTTACATTCAAAGTCTATTATGAAAGCATAAAACATTTTGGTTTGATTTATGACTTTGACAGTTAGAAATACTTGCAGAACAATAGAAAAAAATAGCAGTGCTTTATAAAAAAAAAGGTGGGACTATATACAATAAAATGCAATTAGAAATCATTTTTTGTGAAAAATACTGCCAATAGCAGATTTTTTGGGGAATGAAAATTTGAATATTGATAAAGCTACAAATTTATGATAAATAAGCATAAAATATTGAAAATGTGACCAAAAATAGGTGATAGATGGTGCAAATTTTGTCTGGTTTCTGGTTCAAAGTTCTGAAAAAAATATAGTCACAATCAAAAAGTAGCCCCCAATGTCTAAAAGTTTGGTCATCCATGTTGTAAAAGAATACATTTAAATAAACATATATCCAACATTTTTATCATTAAAAATGTTTATCATTTTTTTTATATCAACACTAATCATATTTCAGTTTTTTTAATGGTTTATGAATAAAATATTAATTCTTAGAAGAATATTTTGAAACATGAACTATGTTGCAAATTTTTATTCCTAGAGACAAACAGATATAAAAAGTAATTTTATTACTAAGTTTTATATAGCAAAAATGTCTGCCAATTCTAGTGCTTGTTGCATATCTCTACATTTACTATATAAATCTTAATTTAGTGAAAATACTTATTTGTTTTACTAATCTCATTGTAGCAGATTTCATTGTATACAAAACAATTATACAAAATGTATGAATAAACAATATATATACACACCTTTACCCTGCTTAGCGATTGACTATTTAGCAATATTTTACAATAGCGATCATCATCAATTTGTACCCACTACTTCAATTTACAATTGATTTTTCACTATAATGATTGGAAAAAATGAAAAATAAAAAATTGGCAGTCATCTTGAATTTTGCATCACTGATGACATCAGAGATATAGGTATTTTAAATTCATTTTACCCAAGAGCAAAAGTATATTATTGTAATATATGTACAGGTAATGACTTTGCTGTAATTGTATACACATACAATATTTTATTCATAAAACATGTTAGTGCTGCATTCAGTATTTTGAATATAGAATGTATAAACTTAAAATACCTATAATTACTGAATCTATAATACTGTATACTGTATATATAAGTGTTGAATGTCTTTAGAAAAATTAAACTTTATTTAAATATGATGTACAGTGCTTGGATTATTTAAATAAAGTTTAATTGTTCTAAAGACATTCAACACATATTAGATGATGAAATTGTCAAATATATAAATACGGTACAGGACAACTAAAATACTATCATCACAAACTTTCAGGAAAACACTAAATATGAATATTAAACTGTGTGTGTGTGTTTATTAATTATGATAGATTATTTTTAGAACACCTGGATAATTAAGTAAAAGTAGTTATTGATTTTGTAACTTCGTTAATATGTTGTTTACACTCAAGTTGTTTCAAATAAAAAGAAGAACAACATTTTAAAATGCAAATGTCGAATTAGAAAAGTTTAAAAAGAAAAACAGATTGTATTTAAAATAAATGTTAATGAATTTTCTTCTACATGAATGGGGGGGGGCATTATTACAATACTAAAAATATAGTAAAAAAAAATAAAAGAAAAATAAACTTTGCTGTATGTTTTAGAAAATTAAAAGTTAGATTTTTTACTTTTAAAATAAGTTGATTTTTTTTTCTAAAGTTGACTGCTTTACAATAAGCATTAAGCATTTTGTTGCTGTGGAGTACAGTAATAAGTCTTTATGTTCAATTAAATAATTAAAAATTAAACATTGTTTTTTAATTTGAATAATTTCACATAAGTAATAAACATAAATGTATAGTAGTAATATATACTGTAATACAAATTTTAAAAAAAGCATTTCAGTATGGATTTTTTTTTCATTATGATGAAAAACTTCTGTGGAAGAATATAAAAACTTTTAAATTCAAATTTAGTTTTACTTTCTCTTTCTTTTTGCTGTTCTGTACTTTATAAAGTGAAAATATGCATTTTTTTCCTAGTGATATAAAACTTTTCTTTTTAGATACCGTATTTAGTCATCATTGTCATGAAAAAATCAAGAAAATCTTTGAGCTTGGAAACCAATGTCAATATTTTACGTTGACTGGAACTGACCAATTTTTTTCCCATAGACCCCCATTATAAATACATATTTTGTATATGATATTCTTGCTTAATGATGAGTTTTGGAGGACCAATTGCCATTGCTAAGTGGGGTAAAGGTGTGTATATATATATATATCCACACCTGGGTCTCATTTTATGCGGATTACTATTCGTGTTTCTTCTTAATATCTTTTATATTTCACTATATTTATTAGATATCAAAAAAATTTAAATTATTTTTAAATTATTTTCACTTGAAATTCTTTTTTCTTTCAAAAATATAACATTATATTAGCAGCTAACATGAATATGTCCTAAAGTTGTATATAAATAACCTATTTATACTAATGAGTAAATAATAATAATAGATTTATACTTACATATAAAAATATCGCAATAAATATTCAAAAAATTTAAACTTTTAAAATGTATTTTGTTATGTATATAACAAAAATAAATAATCTTTAGATTTTTAAAATAAAAAACGAAGATTTTATAAACTGAAAATAATATGTTTAATGATAATTTATAATCTTTTTTTTTTGATTATGATCTCATTTTTTAAATATAGAAACAGAAAACCATCAACACAGCACAAGACTGAAAGTGGCGCTAGTTGTACATCACATCATGAATAAAAATATAATGGCTAACAGGTTTCTCTAGGCATAATTGCTGAGAGATTTTTGACTTCATTTAAGGAGAAGCCACAATATATCACATCAAATCTTATTTCTTACCAGTTTACAAATGAATGCTAATGGTAATGATTAAAATATGTATGAAAAATGTAAAATTAAATACTGTCATCAATAAAAAAAAGTAAAAAAAAAGTTTGTCTTGTATTACTTTTTTTCAAATATTTGAAATTTTTTATTAGTCATATTTTATTTACTTATTTTTTTAATGCGAATTTTAAAGTAATTTTTTCTTGTTTTTTTTATTAAGGAGATATTTATTGGAATACAGATTCTACAGATTACATTAGATACAGCTCTATTCATTTACATTCATTTTAGTCTTTGTTTACATTGATTCAATTCAACTTGAATTTGCATTTCTCTTTTATCTTGTGTAAATTTATGTCACATCTTGGTCTTTGGTTACACCGCGTCAAATCAAGCAGCCATTTTTCATTTGGTGGCAGGTTTTATCTGTTTTGGGTTATCTTTGTTCTTTCTCCTTGTTGCTTTGCATTTATGCAAATTCTAAAATTACTGGAACATATCCCCCATTTTTCAAGGTAAGTTACATTTATTTTTCTGTGGTTTCTTTTGTGTGCATTTTCTGAAGAACTTATCTACCGCATAACAAGAACCTATATATATATATATTCACTTCTAGATTTGCCGTAAAGCTAAATTAGCTAAAGCTTGAGGCTTCAGCATTCAGAGACCTCTAAATTTTAACAAAAAATTAAAGAGAGAAAATTTTTTTATGCTATCGTGTAAAAAAGTAATTGATATTCACTTTTAACAATTGAAGGTTGCCAAGATGGCTACTGTTTTTCATAGCCTATTTTCTTTTTTAATCATTGGAAAGTGATAAAGAACTTTTGATCACTTATTAACAATAGAATCTATGATTTTAATTACTATTGGATGATTAGTATAACACCAGGAATATCACGAGCATTTTGGGTGGCTTTCAGATGGTAAATTATTTAAATTTCTAATAGCTATGGTACAATTAAACAAAAATGTTAAATAATTTAATAAAGATTTTGCTATGTATTAATGACCTACATAAATAAACTTAAGTGTCTTTTTATACAATTAAAAAAAAAAACTGCAGAAGAGACCTAAATATTTTGTTAGTTAAATGCCTAAAAAATAAATGTCTTTCCATGTATGTACCATTAAACACAATCTATACTTATGTAATACCAATATAAATAACAATCAACATTCTCAACCTGTTATCAAGGCAACCTCCTTTTAACAATATATATATATATATATATATATATATATATATATATATTTTTACATATATATATATATATATATATATATATATTAATGTAAAAATACTAAAACAGAGTTTAAATATTAAAAATTTATTTATTGTACTGAGTACATCATATTCATAGTTAGTCTGCTGAGAACATATACATATATTAGTATTTATAAGGCAAACGTTTTCCCAACAGTCTCTCATAGGGAACAATAAAAAAGAAGATATAATTTAGAGTTTCCAAATGTTGAGTGACCTTTATCATTCTTGTTTTTAACGTTTAGTTAAAGTAGATACTCATTTAATGACCAATACTGAATAGTTTTCCGTTTTACTTCTTAATTATTAAGACAGTTCATAAAAAAAAAATGTATAATATGCAATCTATTTCCTTAAATTTCACAATCTTTATAGCCCTTTAGAAAAAGAAGCAATACAAAATTAATTCATAAGAAATTAAATATATATATTTATTCATCTAATGACAATGATAAATACGAAAAGCATAATTTATTATACTGAAATTATAAAATTAAAGCAATCCATTTTCTTATTACTAATTTTAAAACAAAAATCTAACCTTTGTTTTAAATAAACTAGTAAAAGATTAAAATTTTCATGGAAGTTAATTTTAGGATTAAAAGAAAAGGCTAAATTAATAACAGAAATTCCACATTTTAAAAAAAAATATAAATATCCATAAGCTTCAATTGTACACTTTTTGACATTACATTTTAAAACATTTATTACTATTATTTAAGTTGTTATAAATTACTTTTTTTATTGTTTTCAATTTTCTGTTGGTCAGATGTATGTATATATTTAATTCTTTATACATTAGTTCTTTATTATATAGCAATCAAATGGTTTATTGCTTGCAAGTTTAATAAAAGTTTAAGGATCAGAATGGTAGATTTGGGTTGTAATCTATGGATCTTAAATTCCAGACTCACACATTCTACTATTCTATGCAAAACACTCTTTATTGATTTTATTTAATCCACTATTGCTTTTAACTTTTTTATCTTAAGATCAATTGCAGCTTTTGAGTAAAATAAAAAAGCATATTTTCAAGATTATGATGGAAAATTTCAAGACAATCCACAAATTAATATATATCTATTCATCGCATTGTTAACTGATACTAAAAATATTTTCTATAATATAATTATTTTAAATTTGATATTAAATTTTAAACACTTATCATCTTCATCATTTATTTTGTTATGTATTACTTTTTTTAGATGTTCGTGTTTTGTTAGGATGTGTATTTAACTTTTTATAAATTTGTTTATTGCTTTATTTAACATTTTTATTGCTACTAATTAATTTCTTATAGATTAATTTATGTATTGCTTTGCTTGATAAAAATATGCTTAGTAAATTTAATAATAAAAAATGTCATTTATTTTTTTTCTTTATTGCATTCTCCCTAAAGCATCATCTAATGATGAAATTATTCTTTATTAATAACACAAATTTTATATACACTTTTTACAAATAAACCACATGGTTTAACTATCAGATATACATAATTATTATTTTACTCTATTTTAAAAACACTACCCTATGGAAATACAGAGAACGACACTATATATCCAGGTCTTCTATAAATATTTTGATTTAGATTATCAATCTCACACTTCACATAGTGTTGGTGTACGTCCACACCATATTTCGATCATAATTTTCTTTGGTAGGTATCTTAGGCATTGATTAAAGTATTTACTCCAATCTTTATCTAGTTTTTTTAACCAGTTATACTTTTTATTATCAAACATCACATTACATCTTATGTACCATATTGTTTTCAATGTATGTATTATTGCCAATGTGTTATGCAGATTAGAGTTCACAAAGTTTCTTTTTACTATTTTATTTAAGTATATTACTGGTTTATGAAACACTTTATTTCTAATATGCCAGATGGCTTTACACTCCTCAGATCAGTGTAACAATCTATCTTCCTTTATTTTATATAATACACATATTGGTTCCAAGTTCATATGGAGCCTACTATTCAGCAGGGCCTTAGTAGGAAGGAGCCCATTTAGAAACCTAAATGTAAACCTAATGTATGATTGTGGTGCATATATCTGTTGTAATATCTTCAATATATTATTTATATTTAATCCAGGTAAAAATTCTTCTATACTTCATGCATTACTTCCCTGGTTTTTTATCTCTCTATATTTAATCCCTTCCAAACTAATCAAGTCTAGATTGTCCTGTAAATCCTTGTATGCTATTCACAGATCAGCAAAAAAGGATCTCCTTTCTTTCCCTATTTCATGGTAGATGTTAATTTCAATCAGTGGAGAGTCAAAGCTTTTATCTTTAATGACATTTATATATGTCTTAGCTTTGATAAACATAATATACTATTTTCGGTAAATTAAGTTGAAACCTCCTTCATTAATAGGTAGCTGTATTGTTGAGATCGAAACTAGACGTGTTGCCCTTCCCCATATATATTTCTTTGCCATTCTATAGATCTTATGTTGTGTTATAGAGGTCAATCCATGGGGCATAATAGTTCAATATACCCATTGTTATGGCATTAAATACTCTAGCCCTTGTAACTTCATACAGTTTTAATGATGAGAAACTGTTTATGCTCGTGGCTATCTTTTCTATAATTAATTTATTTAAATATCTGTTAATTGAGATCTTTGAGTTATATAATGATATTCCTAGAAAATCTGTTGGTGTGGCAAGGAATTCACAGGGCATTTTTTTCCTGTGGCCAATTGCCCTGCCGCAGATTTTGCCAGTTGAACAGAAGATCCAGTTTGTTCTTGCAATTTATTGAATATGCTCATCACAATTTGGATGTAGTAGGAATTTTGTAAAATTATAATTAGATCATCAATAAAGGCAACAACTCCTACCTTCACCCCAAGATGCGGTAAATATATACCTGTAACTTTACCTTCTATATCTTTTACGAGAGGATCTATATATATTGCAAAAAGCAATGCAGCTAATGGTGAACCCTGGGGAAACCCTTTGTTTGGTATAAAGAAATCAGATTGCCTCATATAATTTTTAATCAAAATCCTGTTATTACTAATGTAGTTTTCAATTGCGTTTATCAACATGCCATGTTCAAATATTAATTCCAATAAATTATTTATCAAATAGGACCAATTCACCAAATCAAAAGATGATCTAAAGTCAATCTTCACAGCATAATACTGAGTCAATCCCAGCTCTTTGGCATATTTCACAGCTTCTTGAATTTTCATTGCTGCATTGATAGCACATCTACCTTTGACTGCATGATGTGCCTTCAAAATCTTAGAGAAAACCACAGAATAAAGTCTCTTCAATAGTATTCTTGCTAGTATCTTTGAGTCTATGTCTTCTATTGATATATGTCTTAGCTCTAATGTTGGTGTCTGTTTTTCTTTAGCCTTCTTAATACCAAACAAAACCCTATCATTAATGTATGGCCATTTTATCTTTTGATAGCACATTTGATTGAAAAATTTCCACATTGGGTCTATTAGAGCATAATCTATTAGTTTATAAATATTAGCTGGAATTGAATCATTAGCATTAGTAATTATTTTTTTTAACCTTAATATTTCTTCTTTTATTTCTTGCCTCGTGATGTAATCTTTTGTAGCTTCCAACACTTCACTTTTATAATCATGTATAGACCCTTTGACTTCACCAAATTTTCTTTTTATATTATTATAGATATATTCATCAACTCTAATCCCTGATACAATATCATCATCATTATTTTTAATGGAATCTATTCCTTTTGTGTGTTGTATATAAACTTTACCATAATTAGTCATTGGTTTAGATAAATTGCCTAATCTTGGTATTAACTTTCTAATCCATTTAGTTTGGGATTCTTGTTGCATATGGGAATATATATCATTGTACTCATCTTGGAGTTTGTCAATTAGTAAGTAGTTAGACTTGTATTTTGATAGACATTTTAATGTTTTTTGAATATCTGCAATTCTATTTTTCATCTGATTTAGGGATAGGTTATGTTCATTTATCTTCCTACATAATTGAGAAATAATCTTTTTTATTTTATACCATGCTATGCATGGGGGTAGGCTGGTATTTCTTGTATAATAATTCAGAATAATTAATATATTTGAGATGTGATCAGTGGTAAATTGCAGTCCACACCCAATATTTTTCCTTATGGTAGAGGTATATTTATTTTGTTCCTTAATATAATCATTGATTATCAGCTGAACATGCAGATGATCTGAAAACCCCACCAATGAGGTATTGATTTGAGAATTCTTAATTTTGTTCCCAGATATAAAAAAAGATTAATCAGAGACCTCTATCTACTACTAAAGAAGGAAAAAGCGTCATTAGGATATTTATTAAACAGAGAGTATAGCGATATCTCCCTGATCTTATTCTCTAGTGTTCTTGGTAAATCTTTATAAGTGCTATTTAAGTCACCTCCCTAAAGATGAAATTATAAAACTAAAAATATATATTCTTTAGCAGCATTGAAGTTTCTTTGCCTAAATAGAACTTAAAAATGTAAGTTTTATTTAGCAGAATGTGTTCCCAAAATTGTAGACTGCCTATAGTAACATTGAAAATATGAGAAAACTTTAAGGATACAAAGAGAAATGTCCGATTAATGGTGTCTCACTTGTGTTTATTTATTAGGTTAATTTTTTTAAAAAATGTTTGACAGTATTTCGTTTAATAAACAAGAGAAATTTCATATTTTTTTGCTAAGAAAAAATAGACAGCAATTTATTTTGTGACTTGTTTTACACTCACTCGCTCACACACACTTATATCAAGTTATTTATGTAAAACCCAGTAAATATATTAGATAATATAACATATATAATGTTAGTCTGCGATTTTATTTTATAAGTTGCTAAACAGCCATACATATCTCCTGTAACATGAAATCAATTGAACAGGCAATCAATCTTTTTAAACATTTACAGATTGATTAAAAAAAAAAAGAAATTACAAATAACGCAGTGGTCTTTTTTTTTTATCTTCTAATAATATTCCTAAGTTGTTTTTTTATTTCGATTTAAATGTATTTGTTTTATTATTTTTAATTTATAGTAATTATACTTTAAGTACAGTATATCAAATATTTATCTCTAATCCATTATATGATTTTAAAAAAAACTTCAGTCTAAAAAAAAAAGTAAAAGAAAGGAAGTAATATGTTTAGTCAAATGAATAAAAGTTGAAGTTTCTATCTTAAATCATTCAATAATATATTGTATATATGTGCTTCAATGCTTTTGACACTTTTTAAGGAACTGACTAGCCATTTCCTGAAAATTCCCTAAGACTACAAGTAGAAAAAAAAGCATTCCTAATAATAGAAAAAAAAAAAGAACAAGTCAAACAGAATAAAAACAATAAATTATACATCTCTTGGACTTTTTGTATATATATATATACTTATTGTAGAAATAAATTACATATAATGAATTAATTGTTCCTCAGAAAGAATAAACGAAGACTTTAAATAGTCCAGACCAAAGGCTTTACGTAAATCTTTTACAGACGATTAGCGAAACAGAATGCGTCATTCACCAATCTTGCATTTTATGGTATAGTGAATACTTTCATGTTTTTTCATTCTTATTTTATTTGTAGATAAGAATGCTTAAATACCCAATTACTAACCCATAATGGATGATTAAATGTTTTGGTTACAAGCCATTTTCCTGAAAAATACCAATCCTGAGGAGAATCTGAAATTAAATTTGTTTTATCCAGACCATATTTAAACATAGATTAGTTTAATGGCAAGTAGATTTATCACAGCTATATCATGAGATACACCTAAGCATAATACTTAACACTTATGCCACTGTAAATATAAATAATAATTTACTTACTATTGGTATCTCACATTTTAAAATTAAATTATGCCTTTATTTATCACTAAAATCGAGTAATTAACTATTACATAAAAGTAACTCATTATAATTAACTTACATAGTTTGGTTTTATCAGTTGGTCATTAAGAAAATATGTCTTCTTATAAGTTTAACTAATACAATTATAAGTGATTGTATATGAGAATATGTATAAATTTGCATGACATCTAATTCCTGTTTATATTAATTATTCATTAATGAAATAAGACTTAGTTTGATTTTCCTGCATACCTAAAGTGACGTGTTTATATATATATATATATGTTAAAACGAAGATTTGCACGGGTTAAATATATAAAATACATATTTTGCGGGTTCAACCGTGTTAAAAACTTTTAATATCAATACACTGACGTTTCGACTTGGCTTGTGTGACCAAGTCGAAACGTCAGTGTATTGATATTAAAAGTTTTTAACACGGATGAACCCGCAAAATATGTATTTTATATATATATAATGAAAAAAAAAGCAGTATCTTTTATAATATATAACTAATTTTTTTTTTTTCTGTTATTCAATATTATTGATTAAAATAATATTACTTAACAAAGATTTCTATATTTAGAAATCAGTAAAAAAAATAATTTGACCATACATAGTATAATATAATTTTTTCTCTTCAATCCAAACTTCATGTATCATTTGAAATTCCTATCCCCCTCCATCTCCTCATAAATCTGCATTTGAAATAAATTAAGATATATAAAATTCAATATTAAAATTGGTTTTAAAGTACATTAATAATAAAAAGAGTGCATAATTATTATAGGTATTATGTATGGATTACATAAATAATATAATATATAATATAATTAAGATGCAATATTGAATTTAATATATATATATATATATATATATATATATATATATATATATTAATTCATTTTATACTATATATATATATATATATATATATATATATAGTGGAGTCTTATAAAATGAATTAATTCTAAAATGAAATTCATTACATCACTGATTCACTGTATCTTTCTTTGAAATGCATATAAGTAGGGGTGATTTATTCCTCACCTATAACCTATATCAAAGTTATCTTCAATTTAAGTAAAAATATATATATAATGCATATATGAAATTAATAGACGTTTATGCTGTACAATTATAGCTTTAAAAAAATAAAATCAATTTTATAAAAGAAATTATAAACTATTATATTCTAGTACTGTTGATTACAAAAATTCTATTATTTTCTGGGATAACATTCATTAGTAATAATAACATAATATAATGTAGCTTTCCCCCAAATCAAATAAACCATAATTTCTTGATAACAAACTTCTTCAGAAGAACACTCCCTATACTAAGAAATATCAAACAATAGTATAGCATTTTCATAAAGGTGCACCTCAGTAATGCTATCTTCTGCTATTTTCCTTTGAACATTTCAATTTCTGCTGTATTTTAACTCAAAAATCTATCTATAAACAGTTAAACATAATCAAGAAATATACTAAAACTTATATTAAAAGTATTCTAATGGAAATGGTCATTGTTTTATGTTTCACTGTATTTAGGTTTGTTAAAGATAAAAATGCATGTGAGAGTTTAAAAATAAATCATTAATTTTATATTGTGATTTTCCAAAAGTTTGGGGAGACACTTTTCACATTTATTCTTAGTAATTCCAAATTATATTCAGTTTTTTTTTCAAATATTTTCTCTTTAATAATTCTTTGATTTTAAGACTTACTAAAATATGTTATATCATTTTGATAACAGTAATCAGATTCAAAATTGTTTTTGAAGTTTGTAAAACCAGTTTACATTTTATTCAATGTTTAACAAAATTTGTAAGTCTTAATTAGTGTGCAAAAAATGGCATATTTTCCGGGATTAATTAAGAAATGGATTGTTTAAGATTTATTTTGAATAGTCATTTTGAATATAGCAATTTTTCTGTTTCTACTTCACCACTGAATAAAAAATACTATTATAATGTACCTAGCAACTAGGTTTATATATATATATATATATATATATATATATATATATATATATATCGTAAATTGCTTTTAAGCTTCATTTAAATGTTCACTAGAGGAAGCTTACCAATAGCTCCAATGAAGCTTTATTTTATAAGTGCCAAAAGAGAAAGAATTCAAAATCTCTATTGAAGAATCCCTATCTCCAGGCGAATTGGTTTCAAGCTTGTGACTCATCTCAGTGAATTACTGGGACTCTAGAAACTAGATCTAAAATGCTAGCTCAAAAGTCACCACTTATAAAACACATTACTATCAATTTGAAAGCCTGAAATTTTCAGACATGTAAATGGCTTCAAATCCAGCCTTACAAATAAGACAGCTATATGGGTCTGAATTCAGCTTAGATTCACCATATAGTAATAGCCTTTGCAATATAGCATCGCAAAAGCCTTCAAAGGTACACTTATAATAATTAATAAAATAAATCATAAATTTTGTAACTTGTTTTTAAGCTTGCATTTAAATATTCAGTAGAGAGAGCTTACCAATAGCTGTAATCAAGCTTTAGTTTAATTAATAGTGACATGTTTTTTTAAGTCCTGACTTTTGTATTAGCATTTTAGATCTAGTTTCTAGAGTTCCAGTGCTCCACTGAGATGAGACACAAGCTTGAAACCAATTGGTCTGGAGATAAGGACTTTTAGATAGAGATTTTGATTTTTTTCTCTTTTGGAACTTATAAAATAAAGCTTGATTAGAGCTATTGGTAAGCTCACTCTAGTGAATTATATATATATATATATATATATATATATATATATATATATATATATATATATATATATATATATATATATATATATATATTGAGATTGTTGATTGTTATTGATATTGGGATTGTCAAAATGTTGACTTATTTTAATGATTATATATATATATGATAAATCATATTTTCATGAGCAACGATGTTTAACAAATTTAAATTAAAATGACAATGTTACAGCATGGTAACATATGCCCTCATCTGGGTATAATAGTGATTATATGCTTGTGGTAGAGATAATAATTGTATCATTTTGCTGTTGATCAATTTGGCCTAAATTTAAACAATAAAACTTTCATCCATGTAGAACAGTTTTTTGTACAAATAAATAGAAAAAAAAAAACCTCACCCAAATTTAAGTCAAAGTGATCAATAACTACATAATAGAATTTATTATCTTTGCAATAATTATGTGACTAATATTTTACACAGTTGAGAAAGGTAAATAATCACCAATATATGTATTTCATGCTAAACAAACTAATGATTACTGGGTTAGCATGAAATACTTATAATGGTGATTATTTATCTTTTCGACATATATGTGTACAAGTGTATCAGTAATATGAGATAGAATGAAGAGTGGTGGGTCGTGTGAAAGTCTGTGCTCATATACCCTAGATATTACATATATTGATACAGGTGTATAATGAGCCTGTATTTCAGTAAAAACATTTTGTAAAAAAAAAAAAACTATTGCAAATTTAAAAAAAATATCAATATTGATTTTAAAATATTAAAAGAATAACTTTTATTAAACCAAATTTATTGATTTTTTGTTTGTATTTTAAAGTTCTCTAACCTCTATACTATCGGGTCATTGACATGAAAGAATTGGTTTCTCTTAAAAATAAATTAATTACAAAATATTTAAGATTTTTTTTTTTTTTTGGTTTTTATTTTTGTTGTTTATTAAACCAGAAGATGATTTAATAAGTTTATCTTATTACAAAGAGTAAAAGAAACGAATTTTCCACTTCTATTTTTATTGTTGAATATAAACTAATCATCCTCATCACTTTTAATTTTTATCAATCCTTTGCAATAATGAGATTTCTACTAATTTAATCCAGTTTCTTTTAATCCATAGCTTCTATTCACTATATCATTTCAAAAAACTTCATTATCTCATCTATTCATTTCATATATAGTGAATCATTTTAAATTTCTAAGTATTGATTTATTGTCATTTCTTCTAATAATATTTCCATTCCATCCATTCTTTCACACATGAATTTTGATTTCCATCCCTAATCATTATTCCCAACATATTCCTTTCCATGTCTTGTAATGTTCTTCTCTTAAGCATCCCATTTCAAATTCATATGTAAACACATATACTAAAAACTTTCTTTTTTAATACATATACTTTTCTATCAAAAGCACTTTATCCAATTTTATGATTAATTTTATTTTTTATATTTTGTCTATAAGAATCTATCCAGGGAATTTACTAACATTTTATAATTCACATTTATTTATCTTTATTTTTTATGAAACAGCATTGAATGTGAATTTTAGTATTTTACCATTTATCATGTATTCTATTTTTTGCTTTAATCTGAGAACTCTTTTATCAGTTCCAGAAGTTCTGAAGTATTATTTGCAAAAACAAATACATCATTAGCAAAATCTAGATTATTTAAAATTTTGTTATTTATTTTTATTTCTTTTGCTATCATTTTAATCTATATTTTTTAAAAAAATCTGCTGTAAAATGTTGCATAGATGTAGCATGTTAATCTTTTTAGTATCACCATGTAATCAAATCATGGTTGTTTAATTTACATGTTTTTCAAAATATGACATATTGAATCTATATGGTGATGATCCAAATCTTTAATCACATTATAAATGCTTATATAATTAAATGCCTTTTAATAATCTTCAAATTCAAAGCCTAAGATTATCCAACTGTGAAAAAAAAATATATAAAAAAAGAGTATAGAATGATATTCCAATATACATTTACCAATATCTAACTTCATTGCTTATCATATTTTTATACTAATATTCTGGGAAAAATAATTTTGTCTTCAAAAAAAAATTTGTTTACATATTCTAAAATCTGCTTTATAAGACTTTATTCACTGGTTTAATAAATTATATTCACACAGACTCTAACGTCAAATATTATTATAAAAATAGTACAGCTCTAATCAATTTCTTTAAAGTGATCATAACCTAATTGAAAATAAAATAATGAATGTGATTTATCATAATTTTATTTATATTCTAAGCATTGCAGGTCTTTCCAAACTTCCATTTAGTTTAATAGAAATGGGTAAAAACAATGAATACTTAATAAGAAATCAATCAATGGTGTTTAATTTCTTGTCTTTCTTGTGATGTGTGATATTGTACAACATTGACCATAATTAAGCTTGAGATTAAAATTTTAAATAAGTTAAAATTTCATTTCAATACCTTGAATAATTCATAAAAACTAAAAGAGGAGACAGGATAGTACAATGTTTTCTACTAAATAAAGCAACACATAAAAACATGTAATGTTTTGTAACATAATTTGATTTACCTTAAATAAAGTCACATTTTTTTATCTAAGTCATATTGCCAGAAAAATATTTCAAAAACAAATTAAAATTTTCTTTTTATAAAACCATTCTAGAGTATTGTAACATTTCTCTCCTGTTATTTTCTTCCAAGTTATAACCACCAAATTATTATGCTAATACTATTTTACCCATTTTTAATATCCCATTTTTATAAAGTTATTTTATTTGTAGATGAAACATTAAAAATATAATAGTAATTTAATATGTTTTATTAGTTTCAGTATGTCAGACTCATATTACTTTGTATTTATTGTAAATGTCCAAAGGAAAAGCTGAAAGATCTCTATATCATTTATTCCTTTCATGTTTATGTTTTTTCTATTCCTCATTTAATTTAATCTGTGTAATAACCTATCTTCTCATTTCTATGTAAACAATAACATTATAAACAAAAATTCTTATCTTTTTTCTTTAATATGTAAAGCTATTCTAATACAATATAAACTATTTGTAGTATTAGTATGTCTTTTTATACTTTATATACACACATTTAATTTTATATAACTCAAAACAATATCTATTTATATTAATTTTTCACAAGTAACTTATTTTTTTCTCCCAATTCTCATAATTATGGGCCTGTATTATTTATATACACTTATATTAATTTTCTTATAAAAACCTATAAGTAAATTTTCATATTTTAAAATCTTACTATTGTAACATATCATTTACAAATAATCCAGTTATATCACCAACTACTGACATTTGATTTTAAGTGCTTTTCAATTAAAAAGTATGTGCTATTTCCTGATGCATATTTTTACTTGATTACACAATTTATTACCTAATACATATCTGCCTATTTTGAAAATTCCACCTAAAAGTGTCTGAGTTTTTTGGCTAAAAGTTTTTAATTAATCCATTATTTCTAATGGTTATTCAAAGCTTCTTTAAAATATTATCATTAGATCATTTGATTCAGTTTGTAATGTTCTTTAAAAAACAATTGGATTTTTGTTTCTTCATTTATAATTAGATTTCCAAATCCACATTTTTTAATAAAAAATAACTAAAAATATCATATGTTATTTAGTTAAATAATTTAGTCAAAAAATATTTAACTTTAAAACCAGTTAACTTCTTCCATCAATGGTTTATATCATCCTTCATGAAATAAATATCAGTATAGAAAATAAATAGCAGCATGGACAATCTATATATGACCAGTAGTAATTATACATTTGTACTTCTTTGTATATTGATAAAACTGCATATATATAAACCATAGCTTGATAGTTTTTCCAGTATCAAGCTATATATTTATATATATATATATAAAACTGCATATATATAAACCATAGCTTGATAGTTTTTCCAGTATGTCGAATATACTGAAATCTCTTGATATACTGGCATATTGACATCCTTGGGAAAAGAATAAATCCAATAACTATGGGCATTCAATTAGCTTCATTCAGTCTCCATAGATTTTAAGCATGTCATCTAATATACATATATATGGGCTATAAAACACAAAAAGCTGAGAAATGACTTTTAAGTTAATTCACACTCTACTGTTGTGACATTAGCAGCAGATGGATACACTGTCTCTTGCCTTCCATTATAACTTCATAATAATAGTGTGTAATAATGTTGGAATCCCCTTTAATGATCTTTTATAAACTACATAGTGAAATTTAAAAACAACAATTAAATATTTTTTTTTATCTAAATTAAAAAAAACAACAAGTTAATGATTTTTTTTCAATTCACAATAATTAAAATCAAATTTTGATGACAAACTATTTTTAATTGTTTAAACAACATCAGAGTATATTATACTAAATTTTATCAAAATATATTCTACAAGCATTAATTTAAAATAAAAACTTTCTTAATCTAATTAGAAATAGATAGGAAAATTTTTTAATTACCAGTATGTCTAGTTTATTTTATTTCTACTTTTCCTTTCAACTTATATATATATATATATATATATATATATATAAGTTGAAATCATCAGTTCCATCAGTTACAATATATATATATATATATATATTGTAACTGATGGAATTGATGATTGCTGTATTCCATTTAAATTGAATTAAGAAGGCCCCAAACGTTGGTGCCATTTTGTAACTGATTGAATTTAATCAATGCTGTATTCCATTTAAATTGAAGAAAGAAGGCCCCAAATGTTGGTGCCATTTTGTAACTGATTGAATTGATGAATGCAGGTGATGGTTAGGATGATCAATCTGATCTGATAAAAATCTAAAATCTAATTTAAATTAATCTAGTCTAGCTCAATCGGGTCTATTATTATGTAATAAACTATCACAAAGCACAAATAATCGCTCTTAAAGTCTAATTTGTTTAAACTATATATGGAAATGAAAGAATAATGAGATTATCTTCTCCAGACATCAAAAAATCCATCACAATTATAACATAAACTGTAATGAGCAGTGAAACCGTCTACTATTGCCCTAGACAATAATATATGATTAGGTTAACTACTTGGTTATCAATCTAATGAAATTCAAATCCAATCAATAACTAAAACAGATTCCAATATATATTTTATTAACCTATTATTATTGTAGTAATTTAAATCTACTTCCTTATTTAATGATGCTGCATTTTATCTTAACGGATAAAATTTCTAAATACGTACAATTGTATTTTACAAAACATTTTTACATATAGACACTATTTAAATATCAAAACAAAATAATACTTGGCTCAAATATATATATATATATATATATATATATATATATTGTACCCTTACTTTTCGATGTATAATATAATTTGAAATACGACTAGCTTAATTACATTATAATGCTCAGTTAAAATTTGCATATCTATCTTTAATATACTT
Source organism: Epiperipatus broadwayi (assembly GCA_028023455.1). Classification (NCBI taxonomy): domain Eukaryota; kingdom Metazoa; phylum Onychophora; class Udeonychophora; order Euonychophora; family Peripatidae; genus Epiperipatus; species Epiperipatus broadwayi. The sequence goes on from JAQFVV010001278.1 coordinate 46,122, forward strand.
TTATATTATCATATTCTACTTAAATTTATCATTAATTATCAAATCAATATAATTCTATAGTATGTACTAATTAAATAAGTATTTTTAAAATCATGAGACTGTGAAGTAAAGTTACAAAGTAATAAGTAGATTTACATTGAGTCAATATCTTCCAAACATATTGTCTCAATGGCATAAGAATACTATCACCTCCTTATTAACTTACTACCTCTATAGCATTCTTATGGCTTTTAAATAAAATAAACTATCTTTAATAATAATGAAATAAATAAATCTTAACTTTTAATTTTTAAAAATATAATTAAATAATCTCAGGTTCTTCTAATTATCTTAAAGTAATGATAACTCATGTAAATAAGTATGATATGGGATTTTATATCAAACCTAAATACACCTAACTTATTTTAATAATAATATATAATACTAATCTTAAGGTATAACTTAATCTTCTCTATTTCTGTTATATCAATAATTATTAAATAAATAATCATATGTATATCTTTTATTTTCATATAGCATCTTAATTTTGGAATAAATCAAAATCTTATAATTCAATAATCTGTGGCAATAAATAATATTGTACTCTTATATTATGCATTATAATTACTCTATGACCATTGTAATATAATGTAATAATGTCAATCAATTCTCATAAATGATAATCAGGAAAATATTGTATTTATTTCTAAAATAATATTAATAAATTCACATTGTGCAAATATTATGTTTCTTCAAATTATCTGCTGTCAAATGCTGTGGTGCAAAATAATGAACTCGACACACTTTTAAAACAAATTAAACAAATTTATTTACATTAACTTTGATTAAGAATCTATTTACAATATTTACAGTTCAAAATTAGAAAAACAAAGGAAAATAAAATATATAAAATATTAATACAAGATGTTTACACTGTTATTAACTTATACTCTTAATAAATAATTGATACATTCTTTTAAAATGCTGTACTAATAACATTGAAGTATGTTTTCGAACCTACACTTTAAATACATATCAGTATGCTTCAATTATTACAAATAAATTTATGTAAATACTGTTTATGTAGCATATGTAAACAATTAAACTTTAATAATTAAATTGCTACATCAATTAAGTATTATTATTATTCATTTCATCATGTATTAGCATGTGTTCACTTTATTATTAGTACTACTTTAATATCATAATATAGAAATCAATGTATTTTTGTAATGTAATAACAAATAATTGATTACAATTTTATATTTCACTTAATGCAATTTATGCTACATGTTTTACTAAATATGCATTACATATATGTACTGTTAAATAATAATTTTTAAATTATTCATTAATTTCAAATTCATAAAGTATTATATTAGATAAATTCTATGATTCTTTTCTATGTAAAATTATTACTTTACTTTATGTGTTATTCTACTCCTTCTTAATAACTTTCTATCTACAAAACATCCTTTAAAACTTATTTAAACTTTCCAGGAAAACAATCATCAATTTAAATAAATACTAATTATCCATACTATTGATACTTCATCATTTATATTCAGGAAATCTCCAACTCAAATATAAACTTCTATATAAAACTTAGCTTAATTTATCCAATAAAATAAAAATAAAAATATAGACTTTGAGATCTCTTCCTAACTTGAAATAAAATAATTACTTGTATGAATAATAAATATAATTCTAATACTCCAACATAATAATAATAAAAATACAAATCAAAATTTATTTACGAAAGAATCATGTAATTATTTCTAAGCTTCTTATGTAATGTTGTATCATATTTATATCATAAATTCAAATTATGCATATTTAAATAAAACTGTCACTGCCCATATAATGTGTGTGTATTTTTAAAATATTCATACATTCATTCAACAATAACATATCATTCGGTTGATCTAAAGAAAAACATATTAAATACATTAAAATTATTATTATTATACAATTTTTACCATCAATAATGATTTAATGTACAGTCCATCTTCCAATATTCTTCGGAATTACAGCTTCATAAAATAATTCACATTTACACTCACGATCATTCTTTAACATATTACGTTTTATATTAATTATAAAATAAACTTATGCAATTAATTATTATATTACTTTAGTTATTATTTTAAGAAATGTACCTATCTTATTTTTAATAGATTAATACTATTTAACTTTTATATTAGATAAATAAAACAAAATTCATATTACATAATTCCAGCGATGTTTCCTTTTCACCATAAAGCCTTTTAATCCTAGGCACATATTCACTAACACACCATTTCCTGTTTCCGGTCCATCATGTGTTTTTTAAAAAGTTTATGAAAAAACGAAAACATTCTTTTTTAAAAAATAAGTTCCCCACAAGAAAATAAATAAAATTAAAATAGTTTATAGGATCCTGATTTAGTTATTTTTAAAATATTATTCAAAAGTTATTATTTTAGCTTAGTCTTTAGTTTTATGAAAAACTATCATTTAATTATTTTAAATTAACTGGGACGTCCACATATTTCTTGCGCATTTTTTAACAAAAACATCCAGGTAAGAATAAACTTCTTTATTTATAAAATGGCCAGCGTTTAAATTATTTCAATTTAATAATCCCATTATATTAATATTTTTAGCTAATTATATTTCAATTGACTTGCTTTTAAAATTATCAACATTCAGTCTTTTAAACATAAAGACTTAACAAGGCAAGTATTTATAAAACTACTTTCATTTTTAATATCTTTACTTAAGATATATTTTTAAATTTATAGCTTGCAAAAATACTTTCTTTACACAAAAGTATTTATTCTTTAAAATATCTATTTTCTAATAGGCAATAGTAATTAGCTTTTAAAATTATATACTATCCAAAATACTACTTTTCTCCATCTTGTAAATTTCCGAACTAATCCAGCGTTTGACATATTTCTAGGGTAAAGTTTCCGATATATTTTCATTATATATGATGTTCCCATGACCATTTGCTTGCAAATTGAGCTTCAATTTAGAGAAGACCGATAGGGAAAAAATTAAGTTAACACTGCATGTCTATTATTTAAAACTTTTAGAGATTATTTATAATGACACTCTTGCAATTTTTAAAAAATGATTTTAGAGCGTCTATAAATTTACTTAGCTATTTTTTTAATAGCACAATTAACTTGATAATTCAATCACGAAGTCCCCTCCTAACAATTGAACTGAGCTTTTATACCGGAAGAAACTTCCCATTTGATTGGTACATTTAAACAATCAATTTGCTGGCTTATTTACATATTTACCAACAACACAAAATTAAAAATAAATAATGACTTATTTAATATTTAATATTTATTACATTATTACATTTTTAAAATAATTCTTATCGTTTATTTAAATCCATTAAACACTTTTAAAAAATATATTATTTCACTTGATTTTAATTTTAACTTTTATAAGATTATTTTTAAATAAACTAAATATTTTTTATACGTCATATTTTTAAAACAATATTTTAAAATCAGATTTAATATTCTACATTGATTTATCTTTATTTTATCTCGTGATAACTCACGTATTATTTATAAATTTATAACATGATTTTTTAAAATAGTTTTGCAACTTTATTAGATAACTTCCAAGCATGTGTGTGTATAACATCTGTTCTTTATAACACAAGAAACGCTTATCATCGTCTAAAAATAAACTAACAATTGCATTTTTTAAAATAAATATTTTTTAAATAAATAAGATATTATAATAGATTTTAAAATAATTATTTGATATTATTAAAATCAAATATCAATCTTCTATTTAAGTACTTACAATAATTAAAATATTTATATTCTCTTATAATATTATTTTATCAACAACAAACATATGCATTTAATTTTAACTTGTCTTTTAAACACTTTTAGCTTTAAATACCTATTTATTAAATATATTCATGCAGTATTGATTATAGCCATTTTTCCAACTATATATTATAATCATCATCATTTTAAAATGTCTCTCTCAATATCAGCACAATTTACATATCAAATACTCATAGATTGCTTTCATTAAATCTTTTGAAATATTACCATAAGCAAAATCAACATCACATATTCAAATATATCTTAAATTTAAAATTTTTAATAGATTAGCACAAAATTAAATGGTGACCCATACAAAAGGGCACAATATATATATATATATATATATATATATATATTATGCAAATATAAAATTATATGTTTATACTTTCTATTTAGTGTTTATTAAATATATATATATATATATATATATATAGTTTAATAAACACTAAATAGAAAGTATAAATATTTGTGTCAATAAGCAATACACAATTCTTTCTACTCTAATTTTTAATTAATAATTTTCTATTGACATCAACTAGTTTTTATATCATTTTATAAACACTTTGAAATCTTATGCACTCACTTAAATGTTTAAACAAATTAATCTACATCTAGTTTACTAAGAAGCTATAAAGTAATATATAAATAATTTATTCCTATCTTCCCATAAAGTGATACTTAATTATTGCTTTGTTTATGTGTTACAATAGAATACTTCACTAGAATTTATTAGCAACACTCTGTTAGCTCATTTCTAACTCTACAATGTCCAACCACATTACATAAGAGATATATTAAGTTTCTATTGGATGTTTATTCACCTATGAGTATTAATATTATTTATTTGAATCTTTAAACAATTGAATATAAAATTGGTTCGCAATAATTAAAATATATTTTTATAATTTAGATTCATCCCAATTTAAAGATAACATTCAATTAAACTATTCAATGAAGTTTGTACTTTTTATTCTAGAGAAGTTTAAAAAAAAATATCTAAGATGAGTTATTCTGAACCAATGATAAAGTATGATCTATTTAGATTTTTATGACGGAATCAGACAAACATGAAATGATTGACTAGGTAATATTCTAAGATATTAGAATACTATATATATATATATATATATATATATATAGTATTCGAATGCAAATATAAATATAAAATTCATATGGGAATAAAATAAAATACTAATATGCAAAACATACCATTTCTTATATTCTGGCTCACTTACCAAGCTGAGTTTGAACCTTGTCATTTAAATAGCTACATCATCTCATGCAATCCAAATAATAATAAAAAAATTAAGAGAGTCTTGAAATTTGAATCACTCAATTTATTTGATTATATGAAAGAAAATTGGCAAGATTAATAACAAAATACATAGGAAATTAATTTATATTACAAATTGAATAAAAATGATAAAATTACTATGTGTATCTCTTAAATGTGCTGCGAAAACAATAACAACATAAAGGAAAATGAATGAATGAATGGAGAAACTTTTGGATATTTTACTGAAAAATTTATATATAACAGATACCAAAGATATGAAATAGGATGAGATTGAAGTCTAATAATCAAAATAATAACCGATAAATGAATATGAAATCATATGATATATTTGAATCTCTCCGATCATTTTCATTTAATAAATTATATTACTCTTAAAGATAATTTAAATAAAATACGCATCCTTTTTTAAATACATGTAAAAAAAAATTAATACGCGCACATTTTTATATATTAAAAAAAATCATACCATATATGAGTGTCCGTTTTCACTATTTATTTGTCCATTGACTTATCCTCCATTTTTATGATGCAAAGAGAAGTTTATTTCTCAGAAATAATAATTCGAACTTTATAATGCTTCACTAACAGTCCCTTTTCTTTTTCAGAGAGGAGAGTGCAATTTAATTAGCCTTTTAATTTTTTTTATGATGCAAATTAATCCAGTTGAACCCGTGTTCCTTAGCTCATGATATGATATTTATCCAAATCCAACGGAGGTTATACGCCAAACTTTAAACCAGAAATATCTTTGTTTTTAAAACTAAAATAGCCGATTTTATATAAAGCATTTATAGGTTTCCTTTTTTTTTTTTACATTTTTTTTACACTTTGTTGCCTTTCCCTTGGACATCCTTCACAACTGCCCTTCAAATGATTGAACGGGCAGATAATTGAAGTTTATTTTTTTATGTGTTATGATTTAACAGTTTTAAAAAAAATATTAAAGTTCTTTTATTTTTAAGAACATAGAAAATACGTCTGTCCATGGCAATCACAAAAAGATGATAGCTTTCTTCTCTAGTCTTTTGTGGCTTTTTATAGGTTCTCTTTCTGACATTCTGGTATCATAACAACCACTGAATACTACTCAAATAAACCTCAATGCCAAACAATTTTTTTACAGTAGTTTTTGCACGGTTTGTAATGTAAGTTTTAAGAAAAAGATACATGAAAATTAAATCAAAATTTGATTAGGTTTTTCCTATTATTTGTAAACCAAAATACAAAATTAATATCACAACCTTTATTCACTTTATAAATACAAATAATTTACATATATTTATATATATATTTTTAATAATAATATTTTTTTTAAATTAATTTATAAACAAATATACCTAACACAAAAACATTGAATTATATGTAATAATGTTACTATGTTGACTGCATTAATATACATGAAATATGTAAAATAATATCGATCCTATTTAAGTAAACTTTTAGATCATACTAAATTGTTTTCAAAATTTATTTATTTACCTATATGTTTTTCCTGAGTTTGATTATAGCAAATTTATTACTTTAAAGCTAGAATCAACAGTAAACAATTCTATTTAAAAGCTTTAGGTTGCCATGGTGATCAATTTAAATCTATATTTCCAAGATCTTCCATTATCTATTTATCAAGCACAAGAAAAATCAAACAAGATCAACAAACTTCTTTATTTTTTTTTAAATACCTTGATCATTAATCTGAATATTCACAATATATATATATATTATAATGGGCACATACACCGTTACATTATTTATTTTTAAAAATTGAGACATTGAAAAGTTCGCATTTAAAAACTTCTTTTTTTTAAGAATTAAAAATTGAAAGTTAAAATTCTATCTTAAACTCATATATATATAATCGCACAGATGAAAAAAATTATTAAAAGAAAACTTTATTAAAAAAGGAAAAAAAAGGTATTTAAAACTAAATTTTCAGATAAAAGAACTTACAAGATTTAATTAAAGATAAAAAATGTATCTTCAAGAATGTATATAAATTAATTAATGCTATTGTAAAATGGAAATGAATATTTTAATTAGTCCAAGTGAACTAGCCCTTGAGCATTTTATAATATATAATCAAAGGTCAGATAGGAGAGGAAAACAATAGGAACAGAATGGCCAATGAAAGAAATCCATCAGGGAATCAGACCTCAATAAAAAGACCATCACCATCATCATGACATAATGTTAAGTTAATCTGCAAAATTAATATAAAAAGAAAAAGTTTGGAAATAAATTTTAGTGAGTGAAGAAAGAGCTGGGAGAGATGTGTGATAGCAGTGGTGATATGTGTTAGTGTGGAGTTGAAGGAGAAGGGATTAAAAAGGCACACTCTTCAATCCCTTCTAGTCTGCTAAAAAGGAGAGAAAATGACAAATCATATTCTACATTGAGGACCAGATAAAGTAAAAAACCTCCGGATGAATACATAAAATGGCCAACAGCATACCAATCTCTTTAGGACAGTATAGGAATTCACATTCAAATGGCAAGCAATAAATAAAGTTGAACTTTTTAAAACCGTAAGAACTTTATGAACATTTTTCAAAACAATAATTCTAAATTCTAAACCTTTCAGTATTTAATACAAATAGAAACATATCTGACCTACATAAATTAATATTAATAATGTTATTTGGTGTATTTTTTAATCATCTCCATTTAATTTTTTTTTGTTCTTTTAAGTTTAATTATGATTTTTTTTATAAACAACTTGTAATAAATGATAAATTTAAGTTGGGCATGAATGGCTGCATAAATTCTTAAGGTTATGTTAGTTTAAGGAAGAATAAATCTTAGATTATTTGTTTCATAGTTAAATTGGGTCAATGGATTGGATATATTGGTGTAATAAGTAGATGTAGTATGAGATTTGCTATGGGCAAGATGGAATTATATGCTGCACCCCCATTTTGCCTATGGAAGGGATAGTAAGATGAAAAATGCTGTCCCTTCCTAAGAAGTTTTTTTATTGTTCTTCTTGCCGACAGATCTAGCATTCCTGTTTGGTTGAGAGTCAATGTCATCTATTAACCATGCTGTTCAGATTTACATTCCTGACAGTATGTTATTTTGTGCTTTCGTATTCATGCTACATGGAATATATCATTATATCAGATAGATTGGCATTGGTTTGACTAAAACTCTTGGCCTAAGGTTAAATAAGGGATAGAATATTTTCTTTTCAAATGGAATCTATGTAGTCTATTCATACATGACATTTTAATCAAATATTCAACTCATCTGTGCAGACTTATAAAAGTTAAAATGTAAATTAAATTCTAAAATCAAGTTAAATTATAAAATAAAAGTAATGCTAAATGAATTCAAAGTTTCTATGTGCATTAATAAATGTTTGTGTGTATAATTACTGGCAGTGGCTTATTTTATTTTTTTTAATATTAAAAATATTCTTAGATAAGAATTTATAAAATATAAATCTCTGCTGTTCCACTGAGCTAGTGGCATCGGGCTAACGGTTGGTCAAAATATATAAAGTAAAAAAAAAATTTTGAACTTATGTATCTGCCTGCTATATAAATTTTCTAGGTTCAAATAACCTAATGGCGCCCTGTAGTGCATATTACGGTAAGACTTTTTTTCCAGACTGTTATAATTGGCACCCAACATGGGGCCAATGTTTAATAAACCACGAGGACCCTGAGTAATTTTTTTTTTCAAAATGAAATATTTTTATCTATTTACATAAAACCGTATACTTTAAATCTTATAAAAGCACTGCCAGAAAGAAATAGCACATATATTAAAAATGAGAAGAAAAGATATAAATGATTTTAAAACTAATTTTTAAAAAAAAAAATCAAAAGGTTGCAATTAATGTTTCATTTTTTTAAAATATGTATAGGCATGCACAGCCATGTAAGTTTATGATTGTAAATATGGTACCTTATGATGAGTACTTTTGGGAATTCATTTCAGTGTAACCCTATGAAAACATTTCAATCAATCATAAATAAGTTGGTGGTATTTATAATCATGCTGAAATTATACACATATAAACCCATTATTTCTTAAAACAGATTTACTTCAATGCAACCTTCTTAAATAAATAATTTATATAATTTGCTTGTCATACCATTTGTTAAAAAGTAAATATAGAGAAAATAGAATTCTTGTGGGGAGGAGGTGTAAACATAGATGGTTCATAGGAAATGATAGTAAACATTTTTTTATATATAGTCTTTTTGTAAAAATGTTTTTGTAAATGTCTTCATTAATCATGTACCGTAATTACTAACCCTAAGTAAAATATTTTTTTTGTTTATTTTTTTTAAACAAGTTTACTGATATGTAATGTGCATATATGCTGTTACATTATTTATTTTGAAAAATTGAGACATTGAAAAGTTCACATTTAAAAACTTCTTTTTTTTAAGAATTAAAAATTGAAAGTTAAAATTATATCTTAAACTCATATATATATATATAATCGCACAGATAAAAAAAATTATTAACAGCAAACTTTATTAAAAAAGGAAAAAAAAGGTATTTTAAAACTAAATTTTCAGAAAAAAAAACTTAAAAGATTTAATTAAAGATAAAATTATATCTTCAAGAATGTATATAAATTAATTAATGCTATTGTAGAATGGAAATGTTTATTGTAATTAGTCCAAGTGAACAAGCTTTTGAACATTTCATAATATATAATCAAAGGTCAGATAGGAGAATAAAAACAATAGGAACAGAATGGCCATCGAAAGAAATCCATCGGGGAATCGGACCTCAATAAAAAGACCATCATCATGACGTAATGTTGAGTTAATCTGCAAAATTAATATAAAAAGAAAAAGTTTGGAAATAAATTTTAGAGAGTGAAGAAAAAGCTGGGAGAGATGTGTGTTAGCAGTGGTGATATGTGTTAGTGTGGAGTTGAAGGAAAAGGGATTGAAAAGTTGCACTCTTCAATCCCTTCAAGTCTGCTAAAAAAGGAGAGAGAAATGACAAATCATTTTCTACATTGAGGACCAACTAAAATAAAAAACCTCCAAATGAATAAATAAAATGGGCAACAGAATACCAATCCCTTTAGGACGGTGTGGGAATTCACATTCAAATGGCAAGCAATGGATAAAGCTGAACTTTTTAAAACCGTAAGAACTTTATGAACATTTTTCAAAACAATAACTCTAAATTCTAAACCTTTCAGTATTTAATACAAATAGAAACCTATCTGACCAACATAAATTAATATTAATAATGTTATTTGATTTATTTTTTCAATCATTTCCATTTAATTTGTTTTTGTTCTTTTAAGTTTAATTATGATTTTTTTTTATAAACAACTTGTAATAAATGATAAATTATAAGTTGGGCATAAATGGCTGCATAAATCTTAGGTTATTTGTTTTGTAGTTAAATTGGGTCAATGGATTGGATATACTAGTGTAAGTAGTAGATGTAGTATGAGATTTGCTATGGGCAGGATCGATTTATATGCCACATCTCCCCCTTTTGCCTATGGAAGGGATAGTAAGACAGAAAATGCAGTCCCTTCCTATGTAGATTTTTTTATTGTTCTTCTGCTGACAGATGTAGCATTTCTGTTTGGTTGAGAGTCAATGTCATCTATTAACCATGTTGTTCAGATGTACATTCCTGACAGTATGTTATTTTGTGCTGTCATATTCATGCTACATAGAATACATCAATTTATCAGATAGATTGACATTGGTTTGACTGCAAACATTTGGCCTAAGGTTAAATAAGGGATATAATATTTTCTTTTCAAATGAAATCTATGTAGTCTATTCATACTCGACACTTTAATAAAATTTTCAACTCATCTGTGCAAACTTATAAAAGTTAAAACATAAATTAAACTATAAAATCAAGTTAAATTATAAAGTAAAAGTAATGCTAAAATAATTCAAAATTTCTATGTGGGTTAATACATGTTTGTGTGTATAATTACTGGCAGTGGCTTATTTTATTCTTTTTTTAATATTAAAAATATTCATAGATAAGAATTTATAAAATATAAATCTCTGCTGTTCCACTGAGCTAGTGGCATCAGGCTAACGGTCGGTCAAAATATATAAAGTAAAAAAAAAATTTTTTTAAACATATGTATTTGCCTACTATATAAATTTTCTAGGTTCAAATAACCTAGTGGCACCCTGTAGTGCAGATTAGGGTAAGACTTTTTCTTCCAGACTGTTATAATATATATGACCACACACTACTATGTTGTTCTATACCATGAGACATATAACCATCTCAATATGTATATATAACAAAATACAATTTCTTATTTACATGGCTGCTTTTAATATTTCAACAAGAGGTTGGTTTTTATCAGAAAAACAAGAAAATTGCTTTCTTCAACTTAAACATTACAAATCATTTGCATACCTAATGATATAATAAATATATATAAGTTAATAATCATTTTTAATATATCAATTGCTGATATATTTATTATTATTTTTTTACAAATGATAAAAAACACATTTTTAATTCTTTTCTTATCAAATTTTATAAAAATAATAATTTATTAATACAAAACCAACAATATATATATATATATATATATATATGTGTGTGTGTGTGTGTGTATGCCTGTGTAAAAATGCACACAGAAAATCATATGGAGGAAGTTAAAAGACAATTAATGTATTTAAACATTTGTAAAACATTTAAAGTTGTGACTAATGCATGAAAAATCACAATTAAAAATAATAAAAAGATGTCAAACAATTGGAAATTAAAACAAAAGCTAGAAAATTATAGATTACAAATATTTATAAGTGGAAAATATGCTATCTTAAGTCATACTATTGATTAATTGAAGTATTTAAAAAAAGCTATTAAGCCAATGTTTATGAAGATAAATATGTTGGATAACTTCAATGCTTTTTTAAATAACTATAGAATAAAATTGAATCAAATAGATATTAAGTTTAACAAAAAGTGTCAATGGATTGGTGAAAATTATTAGTATAAATCGTCAAATATTGATATAAAAATAAACAAGTTTAAAAACCACTAAACATCACATGATCACCATATTTTATGCTTGCTCATAACTGTTATTAAAACAAGCAAAACTCTCCATACAGTCATACCACCCAGTGTAAGCCAGAGTAATCTATGAATGCTGGAAGACTTGTGTATAAAATCCCTAACTAGTGTTTACTCATCCAATATCCTCAGACTAGTTTCTAGCTTGTGGCTTTCATCAGTGAGAAGCCTTGGAGCTGGAGGGTTGCATTAGATCCTAAGATCTAAGTGCAGTATTCTCAGATCTAAAGCTCCTCATCGAACAAAGACAAGAGCTAGAAACTAATTTGTGGATATTGAATAAACAGGCAGTAGTTAAAGATTTTATGCACAAGCCTTCTTCCAATCTTTGATTACTGTGACTTGCACTGAGTGGCCCTACTGTATGGAGAGTTTTTCCTGTTTTAATAAGCAAGTTTATAAATAAATGAATTACAACAAAGAAATCCAGAATAATTCCATATATCTAACAACACATACAATTTCTACAGAACAGTATATTTTATGCAAAAGTTCATCATTTATATCACTTGAAGATATTGATATTAAAAAGAATATTATTACAGATATAGAACAGGCAAATATTTCATTAGAAGCAAAGAAGAAATTAAATGATTTATTAAAACAAACAATTATATGAAAATAAAACTTCTAAGAAAGTATATAAATATAGAAAAAATTACTAAAAAAATTAAAAATATATGTAATATTAAAAAAAATTCAATATGTAAAGAGGATAAATATAGTTGATTTATTATTTGGCATTCTAATGATTATAAGAAAACTAATTATATAAAATAAAAAAGGATATAATAAATTAACCAAAAGATCCCACTAATATTATAAGAAATAAATGCATAAATTATCACATAATATGAGAAAACGCAAAATTATAAACAATATAAATTTTTGTATACTTCTACTTATGAAAGCTCATATATTCCTACAAAGACAAAAACACATAAAGATAATAATCCATTGAGATTATTATTTAATTTTAGTAATTTCATCTACAAAAAATTTATAAATATTAAAATAAGGGCTAACAAGTATTATTGGTTATAAGAAATATTGCATCAAAACTACAGAGTCTATTATAAATAAATTAAATTAAATAAGATACAAGTGAATAGATAACAAGTTAGTTTTACAATGGATATTGAGAAAATATATTCTAATAGACCAAGAATAATAAGCATAGAAATATTAACACAGAAATTATCTAAATGTTTTAATGATATAAATATAACACATATTATAGAAGATTTAACAATAATAAATAATAGTTTATATTTTAAATACATTAATGAATATTGTAGTATGTGTAAAAAATGGGTAATGGGTTATGCAATTAATGAGTTAATGTCATCAATATTTATTAATGAAGTGGAAATTAAAATGATTAAAAAAGAATAATAAATCAGAAATGATGCATTATTCTAGATAGGTTAATGATACTTTAATAATTGGTAATAAAAAAACTAAAAATAATATTTATAAATAATTTAATAATAGATATATATAAAATTAAATTTACAAAAATGGAATTTGATGTTAAAATAAAATATACAGGTATAAAAATTAATATAGATGATGATAGTAGTAGTAGTAGTAGTAGTAGTAGTAGTAGTAGTAGTAGTAGTAGTAGTAGTAGTAGTAGTAGTAGTAGTAGTAGTAGTAGTAGTAGTAGTAGTAGTAGTAGTAGTAGTAGTAGTAGTAGTAGTAGTAGTAGTAGTAGTAGTAATGGTAGTAGTGGTAGTAGTAGTAGTAATAGCAGTGGCAGTAGTAGTAGTAGTAAAAATAATAATAATAATAATAATAATAGTAACAATAATAATAATAATAATAATGATGATGATGATGATGATCAATTAAATATTTTACTAAAAAGATTTATTTTAAAATATATATTTAAATAGATTCACAACATGCATGGATATATAATATAGCAGTTATTAAAAATGTTAAACATAAAATTAATAGAAGTAATACAGATAAAAATATAACTATTTTAAAAAAGGAGTAGTGCATTGTATTATACAAAAAATATGGATATAAACCTAAGAGAATTGAAAATATAATTTTTAATTATAAACTACCTAATTTAAATAATAATAATTTCATTATAAATAATAATAGCAACTCTAAGAATAATAAAATATGGATAAAACTTTCATACTTCGCTAAAATTAATCATACAATACTAAAAAATAAAAATTATATAGATAAAGCATTAAAATCTTAACAAATTAATAGATAATTATAAAATAAAAGATGATATGAAATATAAAAAAAAGCAATTATATTTAAAAATAATTGTGAATTTTGCATTATGGTTTGTTATGGACATAGAAGGAAACAATTAGATAAAAGTGCAAAAAAACAAAATGCAATTAGTAGAAATGATGATAAATATGCCTTATATATTCATTATTTTAAATATGGACATAAAATACCAACTGAGCTATTCTGTCAAATGCTGGACATAAAATAGATTGTGTAAAAAATATAAATTTTAAACTATATTAAAAAACCTAATACACTGATTGCAACAAATATATTGTAACCATTCAATTGTTGTCCCAACTACATAATATCACCAAAACATAAGTGCGCTAAGAATTGTAACCTCGATCACCGATCAATTCCCGCTGCACATTGTCAGCTATTAAGAGCTGTAACCAAAAGCATATCATGCTATCTATATTATGCACCAAAGACCACAACCAACATCTGGAGCAACTTACCACAGACCAAACCAATGATATAACATAAACTTTTTATGATTTAATTTGATCGTAGCCAGGGTGTACCGCGAAGACCTATCATAGTAGTATGATAAAATACATTAAACAAATTATAAGTATGTAATGTTATTATCTTTCAAACCTTAATTTGCGATTTTCATTGTATGAGACCCGATGGCCGACCATGTACAAGATGGCATAATTTGTGGAACTACATAAGATTATGAAATTTTAAACCATCTATATGATTTTTAATACAAATGCTAGTCCAGGTAAAGCTTTGCAATAAATAAACATAAATACTTGGGTTCTTTTTTTTATAGTTTACTATATCACTGAGACTCTTATTATACTGACAAATGACAATTTAAAAACGTTAAGTAAATATATTCAATCATGTCATTATCTGGTAAATCTGTTTACAGGTTTAATAATCAATTTATATTGTATACTAGAATCAACTACGCAAAGCTAAAATGATGGAAAAGGTAAATGGGATTTTATTGTACCTTACACATCATAAACTACCAAAGATGAAAAGCATCCAAATGTTTTCTCAAAATATCACTAAACTCTTATATCATGTTGACGATAGTATGTACTTCAATGTATGCTCTATCCAAGGTTTATGATTTCTGATTTTCCGAATGACAAATAGCAACGGCACAGTAAGTTTAATTATAAATCAACGTTTATTTACAAATTTATGAATAATAAGTAATTAATTCTAATGTTATAATTAAAGACATAAATAAACAAATAAAATAAATAAATTATAATTCCATCGACTTTCTTCAATAACATATCATAGGTACGGTTTTTAAAAACCTAATCATACCTTATATTTCAATTTGATATAATGAATGTATTGAGGAAATTATACTAAATTCAACATCAACTCATGAAACATCTAATGTCATTTCCAGATTCAACAAATCTATACCGTAAACTTATAATAATATAATAAATAATATTATATCTGTAGGATTTAGCTATAATGCAATCATTAAATAAAGTGAAAATTTAAACTTACATTCAGGTAAATAATAATCAACCAACAGTTAATTATTATGAGGTAACTTGAATAGAATGTCCTGCTACAATTTAATAATCTAACTTATAAATTATACTTACAAATGGAAGAAGATGATTTAGCAGAATAACTAAAATACTTTGCCCAACTTATATCTATGAAGTAAAACCATATTCCTGTGGATGCATTCATCTACACATAGGAATTAAATAACACTAAATGCTTTGTGGATTTATACACCATCATAAAGTAATAAGTATAATTACACAATTCCGCGGATTAACCACCAGCACAGGAATGAGTGTAAAATACAAAAAATGGCAATTAAGTAATCTGCGGATTAACCACCGGCACAGATTAATGCCTTTTAACATTATAAAACAACATTACTATTTACTTCACATTAAAGTGCAAAATCATCCTCCTCAGTTTTTCTGACCATTCAGAAAACACTAACATTTTAGCAAATGTGGGTTCTTGCATAATAAAATGTTACGCTAATCAGGACAACTAATGTACTAACTTATCTTGCTTAAGATAAAACATATGTAATATAATATAAGTAATATTAGTATAGGAATAGAAATCTGGAAAGACTCACAAAATACCTCATAAAAATTGATACATCTCATAAATTCATTTAGTACTTTTCAAGCTTTTTCGCAAGCGCTATTCTCTTGAATAAGTATTTTATTCAACCCCTATTAATTTAAACTTAATAAAATATAACTTATGAACTTCACATGCAAGTTCATCTAACGATAAAATTAAAGTAATGTATTATTCATCAAATACATAAAATCTAACAGGTGTGTGTGTGATATAAATTAAATGTATAGCATATTATAGTTCAATACATGAATTCTAGCAGGTGTGTGTATCACAAATTAAATTGTATAGCATTTTATAGCTACAAATATGATCTGTGAAATCCATGTACGATGTGTCGAACAATAAATATACGAAGTAATAGCTACAATTATAGTTGAATTCCATACATGTAATTTTATCCATTTGTATTAGTTATTATAAGCACTATTAGATTAACGATTTTACGTGGCTCCATAAACATGAAACAATTCCAAAACATGACACGCAGAGTTTAAATGAAAATGTTTTTTCATAAGTTATTAATTTCTACATTTCTCTATTAAAACTGTTCCAAGTTTATCACATCCATGCTAATATTTATTTATCCACGCTTAAATCTAGGAATACTAATTATAGCAATTAATTTAATCATTCCAAACTGATGATAAAATTAGAAAATAGCTTTGATTAATTATTTGAAGACTGTTTTTATTATCCAAGTGGTAAACAAATTAACTAGCAAATATATTACTGGCATTGCAAAGTTAAATATCAATCAATACTATATTTTTTATTAAAATTATAAACGGAAATATTAAACTATGTTAATAACTTTAACATTTTACTTTAATTTAAACTTCTTCTTTTTTAAAAAGCAAATTTTCATATTTATAAAACTTCTGTAATTAAAATACTTATTTAATTTTTCCAAATTGTAGAATAATAAATATTTTAAAACATACCAAAATCTTGCAATTAATTCTGCTTTTAAACTGGAAAGCTCTGACATATTTCAAATGTAATATTGGAAAATTATTACTGGCGATTTGATCCACCTGGCTAGCCAACTTGAACAGACTTTTAAATTTAGCAATTCATCTTATTATTAAATACCACTATGTTATTTTTACGTTTATAGAAAACTTTGTGGTAATCCGTTTACTTGTTAACTATTTTAAAATAAGCTTATCATATTTACACCATTTGCCTTTTACCATTTTCTTTTCTTTCTTCCCCCAAAAGCAACACTATCAGACAATCTTTTTTTTTAATTCGCGCTCCTTTCTTTTTTACATTAAAACGCATACGTAATTACTGTATTTATTTTTAATAATTAAATTTAGTTGAACAAATGGTTTTTTTTAATTCAATGGAAATAATTTTTAAGACCATTTTAAACAAATAAAAATTATTATTATTTTTAATAATATTTTACCAAATTTAATGTGTTGTCAAATTTTTAAAAAGTTAAACATTTTGATATGAATTAGTATATGGAAAGAAGCAATTTAAATTTATTAAAATAATATAGACAACAAGTAAGGCAAAATATTACCCATTCTCTCTAATAAATTATTTTGAATATAAGAGAGTAATCTGTTCAAAGTGCAAATCAAGGCAATCAAATCACCAAAAGAAGACAGAGAAATTTTTATACCAGTTACATCAATTATTATATTTTATACTAATATATATATATATATATATATATATATATATATATATATATATATATATATATATATATATATATATATATATATATATAAAACACTTAATTTAACTAATAAATGGCTAATGATATAGAAATAAAATTATGAAATATGAATTTATACAGACTATTTTCTCATATAAATTAATAGAAAATTATGCAGTATATATTTATACAGGTTCTTTTTCTATTCCTTATATGTATTATATTATTGTTTTAATAGATTCTAGTTAATTTTATATAAAAGAGATAGATGTTACTATGTATATAATGTAGATTTAGCAAGTTATGTAAAGAGGGCATAGAAAATGTTAAGCATCTGTTAATTGAATGTAAAAGCCTGCAAGTACAATCAGTAAAAATAAGGAAGTTGTAGGAGAATAAATATAAACATAGTAAGTATACAGAAAGTGAGTTCTTGGTTTTTATGCTAGGTTTAGGAAAAGATAGGGAGTAGATGTAAAAGCTATACAGTTGACAAAGATTATGTTATGGAAAAGAGATGGAGCAGAATAGGAAAGAATATGGGAAAATAGGATGGTTAATGGAGAGGGAAAGTTAGTTGGTTAACAGGTTTTCTGGGCATTGGAACTGTGAGATGCCTGACTCTGATAAAGGAGAACCCACAGTGTATTTCATAACCTCACATCACATTAAAGTGTACAAAATAATGAAGTTGTGGGAGAATAAATACAAACATAGTGATTGTACAGAAAATGGTTTTTGGTGTTTATGCTGGGGATAGAAAAAGATAAGAAAGATTTAGATAAAAAGACAATGGAGTTGACAAAGATTATGTTATAAAAATGGAATGGAGCAGGATAAACAAGAATATGGGTAAAACTTAAAGGGGAGAATGAAAAGGAAAGGAATATGACTAACAGGTTTCTCTGGTCATAATGGTTGAGAGATTCCTGACTCCAAAAAAGAAGCCACAAAGCATCACATCACATGAAATGAAAAATAGTTCTACCATACTGAAAAGAGCAAAAATCAATATTTGCTGAAAAGAGCATTATATATATATATATATATATATATATATATATATATATATATAATATATATTATATATATATATATATATATATATATATATATATATCATTAAAAACCCATCAACCCTTAGGTAATCCAATATCAATAACAATCAACAATTTCAAATTGTTGTCAAGCCAACCATATTTTTTGCCTTGAGCATTATTACACTGATTTTGCGCTTTTTTAAAAGATTAAAAAAAGTTCCATAAGACGCCACTCTCTCTTGAATTATTTTACAAGTAAAAAATCAATACAACTTACATTTTAAGTCTAACAAAAGAAGTAGGCTGGGCATTCTTCATTTTGATTGGCTATAACCATCAAGTTTAAAGAAAGCCACTTGTCAAAGCCACTCATCAGCTAAGATTTCTTGCTTTCATTTCGAAAGTTATAAACAAATGTGTTAGACCATTTTCAAAGTTTTTTTTGACATATTTTAAATTATTTTGATAAAATATGCTAAAAATAAAATTAATTTAGAAAAATAGTTAAGACTTTAGCAAAATTATTTACTTATCCATGCAATATAAAATTGACCAAGAAATCACTGACGTCATAAAAGCTATTTGGTTGGTTAGTAATATTTGTTTAAATTTGCAGCTGTTATCATATATTTTTAAATTATAAATGAAAATTTATTTTAGAAAAAACTTTCATTCACTTGCATAAAATGACAAATTATTAATATACTTTTTACAAATGAATCTAAAGTGAATATACTATTTAAAGATGAATATATTTTGACAGTTGAGTTTGTGACTTGACCAATTAAAAGTTTAGACTTTTACCTCACTTGGCCAATAAAGTAATAGACACTGCAAAGGTTAAAATATATGCATATATATGTTAAATTAAAGTTTTTATCAATAAAAAATGCAAGTGCATCTTTTAAATTTGTTTTTTACATAATTGTTGTTAATTACACCATTATAACAATATATCACATCTCTGCACATTATTTGAAACTTCACTACTAAACAGGCAATAGCAGATGTAGTCCTATTAACCTTTTCACAAGGCAGCAAACCTTTCACACATTTCAGCATTATCTGACATTTTTTTGTCTCACACATCAACATAAAATATATAATAAAATGATTATTACTTATCAAAAAATAACAAACTTGACTTCATTTAATAGATATTTTTATTTACTACTGAAATACATTTTAAATGTTAATATTTTCTTTCTGTAAATATAAAAAAATGGATCACAATCAAAATAAAGACTTTAAAAGTCATTGTTTTTAGAAAGATTATATTCAGTTCATAAAATTGATGAAATATTTTTTAATTTTCATTATTCTTACACATCTGAATGAATAATTAGTTATTTCTCTTATATCTAATGAATTGTGATTTAAACATTTAATTTTTTTGAATATTTATTGCAAAATTCCCATAGTTTTTACTCATAAATATAAAGTTAATTGTTTACATCAAAGCTAGTCTTTTAATTTGCTTCAGGCCTTTTTTTACATTAGCTGCTAATTTAATGTTATATTTTTGAAAATAAAGTATTTCAAGTCAAAATAAGTTATTAATAATTTATATTTCTTGATATCTAATAAATATAGTGTAAATTATTTTTCAAAAATATCTAAAACCATAATAAATGCGTAAATAAACACATTTTTGCATCATTGGAAACTTCAATGTCTAAAACATCAAATGTTTTACAGCCTTGGCAACAGACAATAGCTGACCATATCAGGGCAGGCTTATGTCTATTGTTAGAGTGGGAATTTTGAATTTTGCACCTTTCAGCACAAAATTTTTGGCAAAAAAAATTATTATAATAAAATATACTGTCTTACAGGTATTTTTATGTATAATACTTACAAAAAAATTCACCAAGGGGCAAATTGCCCAAAAAGACAAAATAATTAATCTCAACATCATATAATATTGATACTGAAAATGTATCTATAACATATGTTTAAATATATAAATAGAAGATGAATTTTAGGCATTACTTTAAATATGTTTTAACACCATTAACGATTGTTATTGTAAAATCCATTCACGTTGCATATGCAGTTTAGATCAGTACCCAATTTAGTGAGTACACTTAATGGGATAAGATTTTGAATAAGACTATAATCGGTTTGTCTTCTGTGGCATGTATTCATTGCTATGTTATTTATCAATTTACACTTAATAAATGCTGCGATTGTATATTTCACACATACATATGATTTTAATATATATATATCACATTTGGGCCATTATTATAGTGTTATTGGCAGGTATTTAAATGTTTACTATATTTGATGAAATGTATGTGTATTGTGATAGTACTTATCTATTATTTTATATTATTAATTTTAAAACTTAGATTAATCAAGAGTACATTAAGGTCCATATATTATGTATTTTTGTAATATTTAATCTTCTAGTTCCATTTATTATTTATTGCATATATATATATATATCGTACAAGTTTTCTTTAATATACCAGAGAATAAAATATATTTTAACGACATTTTTTACTTCTGATTTTTATGTTTGTGTATAATTTTTCTTTGTGATTCAAAAATGTTTGTAAAAGATTTCTTTCTATCTAATGTTGTCAGTTTCCTAAAAAGAAGCAAATGTTATTTTTTTTCTAATTCAGTAGTATGGAAATAGACAAAATCTGTTTAAAAATCAATCTGATCAATCAAAAATTTTCTAATGTCAACTCAAGCAAAACTGAAAAACTTCCTCATGCACGTACACTTTTAATCTAATTATTTATTTTTATTTATCTATCTAATTGTATATAGATACAAAAGGTAAAACAATTTTTAAATATCCAATTGCTGATAAAGGCCTTTCCAACAGTCCCCTTTCTGTCAAAAAGGAACAAAGAAAATTAATAAATTATTCACCCAACGTATTCAGTAATGAGGGCAAGAGGAAGAAGATTCGTTGGATTTCATCCCATTTTTATAAGTAATGTAAAATTTGAGTTTTTTTTTTTTTTTAAAGCAAATTATAAAAAACGGATAATAAAAACTAATCAAAGTAGCTAATGCTTGTCTAAAAGTTTATAATGATAGTATTTCATTTGTAGTTATGTTTTAAATTATTTCCATCATTTAGTATTACTTGTTAATATTTTAAATAGAAGTATATTTTACATACATGAAGTCTAGCTGTAATATAGGGGATTTGAACACAGAATTTCAAGTTCCTTCAGCCATCCACTCTACCTCATACAGCCACTACACATGATGACAGCACAAAGACGTATATTGGAGATCATTTATCTTTTTCACATGTGTGCCACCATGTGTTTGGTTGTATGAGATAGAGTAGATGGCTGAAAAGAGGTTGAAAGTCTGTGTTCAAATACCCTATATAACTTGTTATATATATATATGATAAACAAAAATGCAAGTTAAAAAAAATTTGATTTGGACATATATATATATATATTAAAAAAATCAAATTTAAACTTTTCAAATATATTCAACTGTTTGCAATATCACACAAGTTAATATGTAGCACTGCGTTGGCACATATAGAAATAACATATTTTCATGTTGTTCTCATGTACTTGCCAGGATGCTGCTATAGACAGAAACCTGTCAAGAATTTCTATTAGAACTACTTTTTTATCTCAAATGCTGTTAGCCAAACATAGAACTATTTGAATTATCTGAAAAAAGAAACCAAAGATTTGCATACCTTTCCCCAATAGATACATAATCAATTTTAAGTTCAAACAAAGTCATATTAAGAAATATCATTATAAACCAAATTTGTGTGCATTATTCCCTAAAAATAGACATTTCATTTCTAGGGCACTTCTTCTGGTAATGTGATAAAACTAAATAGTATAAAACTCTTCCAAAAGCTTTATGCTAAGTAGGAAAAAATACCATTGAATTGGATTTATTAATCCTAGAATTATAAGATAGCAGTAATATAGTCATTTTATTTATATAGAATTATTTTTATTCTATCTGAAAAACTGTATATCCATTGTTATCACATATAGTTGTGTCAATTATGTAGGGCACAAAAGCACTTCAAGATAATTAATAAAATTTATATGTAAATGAAAATGTTTATATTTTTGAATGACTTTTTGTTAAAAAATATTCTGAATGTAAATATTGTTTATTTAAATATGAAATGAATACATCTTTACTTAAACTTATTGTGACAAATGCCTGAGCTTTAACATTAAAATATACTACATATATCCACTTATCATTGTGCAAAACTCAATAAGCCAATGGTATTTTGTCACTATAATTAATAAAACTTATATGTAAATGTTTAGATTTCTGAATTACTTTACTGTTAGAAACACATTCTGATTGTAAATATTTTTATTCAAATATAAGATAAATACCCTATTACTCAAAACTATAGTGACAATTGATTGAGTATCAAAATATATTTCATATATACTCTACCATTGCACAAAAAGTCCTTTGCCACTATAATTAATAAAATGTATATGTAAATGAAAATGTTTAGATTTCCCAATCATTTTTATTTAAATATCTTAATTTATATAAAAATTATTACATTACTAATAATAACTTATTTAAACATACTGACTCATAATTACAACAATTGAGTGTCTGATAAAGATAAAATTATATTTATCAATTATATTTTATAGAGTTTATATGTTTCAATCACTTTAGAGTAGTGTTAAGATAGCCTAATCTGGAGAGTGAGTCCTGGGATCAATTCCAATGTTATCTTGTACAAATGTTTTTTAATAACTATCTCATCTTTATTTTTTTATTATGTTATATAAGCAAATATTTTATCTAGTGCTGTGCTTGCAATTATATTTCATGCCAATCTCACCCTTTCAAGCTAATTGAGCACGCGCCTTTTGAGTGTTAAATAAATGAATACTCTCTTCTTCAATCTAAGATATAGTATTTATGCAGGAATAAAAAGAATCCCTCTTATTCCTAGGACTCAAATTCTTTTATATGAGCAAATCTGAAGAACTGTTAAAGGGAGCATGAGTAGATTCTCACTTTAAATTACTATTTACGAATGACATCGGTGTAATTACTTAGAATTTACTAAATGTCATTCTTACTGAAACTTAATTATGAGTAAATAAGCAAATATTTTATCTAGTGTGCTTGCAATTATATTTCATTCCAAAATCAGCCTTCCAAGCTAATTGAGCATGCACCTTTTGAGTGTTAAATAAATGAATACTCTCTTCTTCAATCTAAGATATAGTATTTATGCAGGAGTAAAAAGAATCCCTCTTATTCCTATCACTCAAATTCTTTTATATGAGGAAATCTGAAGAACTGTTAAAGAGAGCGTGAGTAGTTTCTCACTTTAAATTACTATTTACAATGTTTTTTGGCTGAATGACATCAGTGTAATTTCACGCCCGACTTAAGTTTAACATTGATATATTTTAATTTATTGGGAAACAGAAATCATAATAAAACTTAAAGAACAAAAAATATAAATGGAAATAATTTAAAATAAAAAAAAATACATCAAATAATATTATTAATAAAGAATTTAGTATGGTCAGATAGGATTCTATTGCATTATTTACTAAAAGATTTTAAAATTTAGAGTTCTTATTTTTTCAAGTGAATAGAAAGTTCTTATGATTTTTAAAACGTCCAACTTTATCTGTTGCTTGCCATGAACATGAATTCCCATATCGTTCTAAAGGGGTTGATATTCTGTAGGCAATTTATTTATCCATTCAGAGGTTTTTGCTTTAACTGGTCCTCAATGTAGAAAACGATAGTTCATTTCTCTTTCTTTCTTAGCAAAACTGAAGGGATTGAAGAGTTCATCTTTTCAATCCCTTCTCCTTCACCTACACACTAACACATATCTGTCTACTCTTGTAATAACTAATTAATTCTTTTATTTTCAAACCTTTCGTTTTATAATAATTTTGTGGATTAACTCAACATTACATCATGATGGTGAAAATCTTTTCGTTGAGGTCTGATTTCCTGATGGATTTCTTTCATTTGCTAAAAGGTTCTGTTGTTTTTCCTCTCCTATCTGACCATTTCTTATACATTTGAAATGCCCAAGGGCTAGCTTACTAATTAAAATAATCATTTCCATTTTACAAAAGATTAATTAATTTGTTTTCAAACTTAAACATATATTTTTCTCTCTAAATCTTTTCTGAAAATTTAGTTTTAAAATACTTTTTCTTTAATAAAGTTTTATTTTAATAATTATTTATCTGTGCGATTTTATATATATATGAGTTTAGTATAGAATTTTAATTTCCAATTTTTAATTCTTAAAAAGGAAGTTTTATTTGCGAACTTTTATTCTTTTCATGTTTACTAATATATTAAATTATTTAATAAAAAAAAAAACAATGTAACGTCGTCTGTGCCCATTACATATATATATATATACAAAAATTATATCTATATATATATATACAAAAATTAATCTATTTATTTGTTAATATAAATTTAAGAGAACAATATATAATTAAATATTTATTATGATATAATTTTCTTTGAACTTCTAATATAAAGTGACATAGCTGAAGTTAATTTATAATCAATAAATTAAAAAAAGTGAACATTTTAAGGGAAAATAATAATTATTATACTGCAAGGTATAAATTCAAATGTCAAATGACATAATTCTTACATTTAGTTAAGTGAATAAATCACTTCTTAACTTAAATTAATATTTCTACTTATAAATATTATACATTTTAAATGAAGATAAACCATAGCAATAATAATGATAAACAAGAAAATGACCTGAGCAATATAATATTTAAATATGGAACTTTTAAAAATAGCATTATATTTCTAGTAATATATTTGTTTTTAAATTGCAATCCGATATTTTAGCAGAAATATTACATAATGCTATAAGGTTCATTGAAGTACATTTTGTTAATTCCAATATTCTCCAAATATCAAATTATCTTTTCATTCAGAAGATATTTGATCTATGTAACATTATAAGTGAGAAAACACTACTTTATATACATGATGATGCAAAGTTGACATTCTTTTATTTAGCAAGTAATCAATTTATAAAATATTATGAGTGAACAGACACTAGTTTCATCAATTACAATGCATTGAAAATTGAACCATTTTTATCCCATGTATAAATAATACATCAAGCTTATAAAATTATATCAGTAGGTAAACATAATCTTTGTGTCAACATTTAGATCTCATCATGGAAGAATAAATAATATCAGTTTTAAAAGGGAAGAAACATTCTGATTGTTTAGAACACTAAGAATTAATTTATATTTCAATAAATTATCATCTCTCACAAATTCAATGACTCTGACCAGTCAATGGACAAACATTATTAATTTTAGACCATCATTCTATTCATTTTAGAATCATATACTTTTAAAAATAAATTTAAAAAAAATCGCAAGAAGGACCTTCTCTTCACTTCTAGTGAAGCCAAAGTAAGAGAGTAGTTTTTTTTTTCTTTTCAATGCTGTTTATAACTTTATCCATTGATATCAAAGAAACTATAGCAATACTTTTCATTCACTCTTTAGTCAATTTTAGCCAGCATTCAATAAATAAAAATTTTATTATTTAACAAAAAAATAAATACGGTAGAATTATTATATACAACAAACATGTATATTTTGTAATACAAATCCCATTCTTTATTCTAACACAAATTCAACAATTATATGTTCTCACTATACTACACTGAAAATATGTTTTTACATATTTTCCCGGTATAATACCATATAAATAAAATAGCAAATATATTTGTTATCATGCAGGAATGAACATATATATAATAACAAAGTAAAATAATTTTATCCAAAGTACATACTTTATTATTTACATATCCATTTTCAAGTGAATAAAGTCAATTCACAATCTTATATAATAAATTAATAATAAACATTTTTATATCAATATTATTGATGTCATAGCTATAGAATTCAATGCTTTATAGGTTATGATGTTCATCATTAAAATCAAGCAAAAACCACATACTCAAACTGATCTCAAATTTTAGTATGTACAATATTTATCTCCTACCAAAAATTTTTTTTTATCCATTTTTTTTTTAAACTGACAACAGTGATTTACTATTACCTTTAAATGTATACAATAAACCAACTTCACCTAAATATTCACAAATTTCCATTCTTTTATTTTCCCTCATCTTCATATATTATTTAATAATTCAATCGTAATGAATCCTAAATACTTCATTAGTATGGTATCAAAAACAATATGAAACTTATTGATTCTTTTATTTGCATATTCTTAATATATTTCCATCAGTTCATTATATGTCTCCAATAAATAACATATCAAAGGAACATGACTAACAAAAAATTGACTTAATCAATGTTCACTAATAATCTATCATAAAGTACAATTATCCATATATTCTTTTTACCCTTCATGAAACTGGTCAATTACAGTTGCTAATGCTTTACTATAAATTTGAAAATAACACTTCATATCTTTATCTCCTTTAAAACTTCTTATCAATACTATAACCTGAAATTTATTTATAACCAACCATTATGACATATTATATTCAAAGTTTCCCATATTGAAACAAATTATACCACCAAAACATCAATAAAGTTTGTTTCATATAACACTTTTCCAATTTGGTTATTCATTATAGTATTCTTTTTAAGATTAGCTTCACTATTCAACTTTGAAAAGAAATATTTTTCCATAAAATTTATTCATAAGGCAAATTAATCAGTACTCCTACTAAAATTATTTTAGGCCAACTATTATTAACCAACATCTATCAGCTACACATCTTTATCATTTATCATATTTGTACTATTACCCAAATATTTATATATCTCACTTCTTTAAGTGATTTTGAAATATCCCTAACTTTAAGATAATATAAGACTTCAAAATAAAACATAAGAAATGATGAACACAAATATTAAGAAATCATTTCTCTGCTACCATATACCATACCATTTATCTTCCACAATACTTATCATTAATTATTTATTAATTATTTAATTCTGGTGTTTCTGATGTCAAGTATTTTCATAACAGTCAAAAAAATAATACTAATAGCTTACTAATTCATAAATGCCTTTTGTTCAACACATTATATATTTTTGTTTTTTAAACATATACAAGTTGTATTATCACCATTAATACACAGTAACATTTATTATACTATAAGTTAAATTATATAAATCATATTTATTTGGATGGTGCTACTGGTTTTAAACTCCAGGAATTGAAGGTACCCTTTCTTCCAGGAGGTTATTTCCCATTTTTTTTATTTGGAACAATCCTTCAAATAAATTTAAAAACATTTTTAAACTTATATTTCTGTGGGTCACTGACCTGAAGAGTTTTTACAAACACAAAATCTCTCTACTTTAAACCCACAAGGCTTATGAGAGGCTTGGCCAATTCATTTCTGTCATATTTCTTTCAAATTTTTGTTAGCCTTTGATAGATGACTATCATAGCTTATCTCTTCTTTAGATATAGTAGATAATAGAAATTTAATTAATATAAGGAATCTATACCCATAGTGCAGATACATTGGGGTAAATTTACTTGATTTGTTTTGGGTTATATTAATGTAATAATCTACTTTCTTCAATTTATTTACCCAGTTATGGTGGTTGTTTTCTAGTTATACCCTAAATAATCTCCACATCATACATAACTCTCTTACATGAGTTAGAGTGTGGGTTCCTAAGTGAACACAGAATATATTTTTATTTTGTCATTTAATCCAACCTTTCCACTTCTTAGACAAAAATGATTTAGCTTAATCTGTCAAATTAGTTCTAGGTTTCCCTATTGTTACAAACTGTAATTCCTGACAACTTTACATTTCTAGCACTGGTTTTGGTCACAGCAAGTTTAAAAAAAACATTGTAAGTGATCAAAATAAAATCAAACTTCTGTTCATAACATATTCTCTGTTTCTGGGACTGTAGTGTCTATAAAGATAATGTACATAATAAATTAGCCAATTTCTAGTACAGAATTGTACCACTATCCTCCATGAATGTTCATGATCTATCCTAACTTTATAATGCAACAAATATTGAATCAATCTAAACCTTAATATTACTTTACTTTTAATCATATTTTAATAGTTACAGATTCTATCTTTTTATTCAAATATTGAATAATGCATTCAACTTTGAATCTTGCAGTTGTAAAGCTGACAAATTTCTTAAATCATTTACAACTGAATAATCAACTGCCAGAAATATTACCATCATGAATATACTGTTTATACTTATATGAGGAGGGCCTATCTTGACAGGATTTCTACATAGAATATCTGGTACAATATTATTTTTTCATTTATAATACTGTATCCTATAATTAAATTACTGAAAAAATATGCTCCACCTAACTAGTTTTTCATTATTCAAATGACAACAATTGATAAACTCTAACCTTTTGTGATCAGTAATAATTACTTTTTCAGATCCGAGTAGATATTTTTAGAACACCCTTCAGCAACCTATTTAGGAAATATAAGACAAGGGGCTCCTTTTCATAGTCCAACTAGAATAAACTACTTCAAGACTATATACACTATTGTCCATTTGTACATAAAATATTTCTTGGAAATTAGGGTAAGATTACAATATTTAAAAGTTGTTTTCAACCCATTTCCATTTCTCATCTTTCTTTAATAATTTTGATAAATAAATGGTGTAATAATCAAATTTCTCATAGAACCTATAATAAAAATTGCAAACACCAAGGAAAGAACATAATTGCTTTTTCTTTTCTAAAGCAAAAAAATCTGAATAGATTTAATTATATCAGGATATGGATTTATCCCATCAGATCCTACAAAATACCCCAGGAAGTGTATCTCCTTAACAGCTATTCTACTCTTTTTAAAATTTATTTTGATTTTTTTTTTTCACATTCTCTTAAAAATGTGTTTAGATGATAAAAATGCTCTAAGATGTTCTCCAAAGATTTACAACATCATCCACATATATGGATGTAATGCTCTTAACTGCATCAAATAATATCTTATCAAAACATGTGAGGAGACCAGCTTCATTGTTCACAAGTCAAAAAGGTACCTTTCAAAAACATACAAGTATACCTTTTTATTTAAATATAGTTTATTTCAACCCTCATCAAGCAAGTATATCTGCCAATAAATAATTGCTAAGTAAAGTGTATAAAATGTCTTTATGTCTTCAAATCTAAGTAATAATTTCTGTACTGTAGGAGGGACATCACAGTCTGGAATCATCAATTGATTCAAGAACCTTGCATCTAAGCAAATATATACAGATTCATCTTTTTTACAAATGACCAGCAATGGACTATTATAAGCTGAGGTGCATTTTCTGATAAATTTTCTATTCAATCATTTGATCAATTTGCTTCTATACCTCAGTTTATACTGGTGAAAGATAACATAACTTTTACATTGAAAAGAACTACAGTCCTTTAATCATATTTTATGTACATACCCTTTTATCAAACTAGGTTTCTTAGAAAATGCATCCTTATATCTAAAAAGTAACTGGAAATTTTTTTCCTTAGAGTTGTTAGATTGACATATTTTTATTCTTAAATCTAACTCTGTAAAATTATTTTGACTGGCTAATAAATGGAAACTTTGACTGGGTACCTCCCTATTAAATTTGCATCTTTTCCCTTTTAAAATCAATTTTTGATTAATGTAATTAATAACATAACCAAACAGATTCATGAAGTCAGATCCTATTATAACCTCATGAATTAATTCAGACATAATCAAAAATATTTGCTGAATGTTTATTGAACTAATCCTAATACTTATCCATACCTGTTGAGTAAATAATTTTGGCTTATGACCATTGGCTATAGTAACTTGAGTTTGCCAAATGGTAGCACAGGGATTTCAAAGCCTGCTTCAGCATGTTTGGCATATAATCATTATGATATAATCAAAATTTGGACTTGTGAATTCAGTAAAGTATTCACTAATGTACCTTGAATAATAATATTAATTGTCTCAACAAATATTATCTGCATAGCTTCATTTTCAAAATTCAATAAGGTTTAACATTTAATAATATTATTGCTTCTAAATTTGTGATGATACTAAACTCACACAGTGAGAAATGCTCCAATGAGGCTTATTTTAATTTAAAGAAATAGTTTTAGGCCTACCCCCAAGCATTTTCACATATGGGTTCTGCGATATACAGACAGGATAATTTCCTGCTGCACACATACCACTTTTCTACTTTATCATAATGTTTATGATTATTCTTACTGCTATTAATATATGGAAAAATTCTATGATTCTCATTATTCACATAAAATCTATTCACTCTATTTTCTTTACTCAGAAACATTATATGCATGATTGTTCTTATTATACTTATGATTATTTTATACAGGTACCTTACTTGCATAAAAAACCCTCAGTATTTTGAATACTTCTTCAACAGTACGTCTGTCAGCAACAATTAAAATTTGCTCAATGTTCCTTGGCAATTTTTTCCTGATTATTTTAATTATTTGAATTTCCAATAATTGAAATGTGGTTAGCATTTTCAATTTAACCACCTGAATTCAAAAGAGTTAAATATATGTGCCTTTATTAGGACTATACTTGTTCTGACTGATCTGATACTTTATGTTATCTTCTTGTCTTATCCTGAAAAACTATTCAATAGAATGTACACAAATCCCCACACATTTCTGGTTTGTTAAACAATGATTTCCACTAATGTATGGATGATGCACTTAAATGGTTTTTTGTTATAGATAGTTTCTCAATCTCACTCAAATGACTCAATAAGAACAACTTGTCCAACGTACTTAAATACTCTAGAGGATTCTCATCATACTCCCCTTAATAAACTTGAAACTGGATAAACAAAACCTTTCATTTTTAATTTCCTGTGAACTATGCATCTGTTAATATTTTATTTTAACACTGCTACAAAATATTCTAAGCATTATTTATTTTATGTATTAATGCATGCAGTTTTGTTGTTATTATGATCAAATGTATACATTTATAGCAACAAAAATTAAACTATTAGGTATGACAATAGGGTTGCAGGTACTGGATAGCAACTATTAATAATTGACCAAATGTTAGTGTACCTTTGTAGTAGCACTTCAACCTAATTATTATATCTATATTTGGGCAAAAAAATTAATATTATATTTTAAAACAAAATATAAAATTGAATTATGTATATATATATATATATATATATATATATATATATATATATATATATAATATAAAGAGAGAGAGAGAGAGAGGGAGAGAGAGAGAGACTGTAAAGGTACAAATTATATTACACATTTTTTAGATCAATATATTTCAGAAGTCTGGTATGTAGACTTATCATGAAAAGTAACATTGTAAATTTATACAAAGTATATCAATTTATATAAAAAAAATTAGTTAAAATAAAATTAATTTAATTGTTTCTATGGAATTACTTGAGCAACTGTAATGCAGTTTTTGTTAATATACACATATAATTAGATTTCCCATATTAAAAAAATTGAAAACCAATATGGGGAAATTTTTATATGATCAAAATGTCATATACCTTCAAATTAAATCTTTTTTTTATTAGCAATAATGTTTTAAGTATAATATCAGAGGTCAAACAATATCTTTATTGAAATATGTAATCTTGCAATTGAATAGTTATGATTTAGTTAAAAATAACAAAAATTCTTTATATAGAATATAAAAGTTTCAAATTCTTCATAAAGCAATCTAATGTTATACTTTATATGCATTGCACACCATGTATGTGAGTATATATATATATATATATATATATATATATATATATATATATATCATATATATATATATATATATATATATATATATATACACAATGATACACAAGGAAGCTCCTTTTTTTTATAAACTCATAAATTAAGATATTAATTTCTGTAATGATATGTGTGTATAAAGTTAGCTACAATCTCTAATATCCAATAAACATCAAATGATCACCATTTCTTATGCTTGCTTATAACTGTTATTAAAACAGGCAAAACTCTCCATACAGTATTTCCACTCAATGCAAGACAGGGAAATCAATGGATGCCAGAAGGCTTGTGTTTTCAATTTAAGACTCATAGTTTTGTAGTTAATTAAAGATAAAAGTGCCTGCTTGAGAGTGGTATTAGATCCTAAGATCTATGTGCAGTGCTCTCATATCCCCTCACTGATGAAGGCCACAAGCCAGAAACTATTCTGCAGATATTGGATGAGTAGGCACTAGATGGGGATTTTATGCATCCATTGATTACTCTGGCTTGCACTGAGTGGCAATACTGTATGGGGAATTTTGCCTGTTTTAATCTCTAATAGCAATATAAAGAGAAAGAAAACCTTACCAATCTCCATAATTAGTGAGTATAAGGAATGTAAGATAATGAGACTTTATTTTTTTTTAAACAACTTACACATCTACATTTATTAAAAAATACAAAAGGTTTAAATAATAAATTCGGAAATCAAAGGGGCATTTTACTAATCTTCCAATATATTTATATAATTACATATTTCTTAATCTTAAAGGTAAATGTAATATCAAATTTATAAGCATGATAAGTGAGTAAAATCCATTATGATAAGTGAGTAAAATAAATACAACAATATGAAATTAAATTTACAAAAAGCATTTACCCCTTTTTTTACATTAGAATTAAATATACAAGTGAACAAAGTACAATTTTGTTAATTTTAACAATCCAATTATCATTATAACTTATAATTTGTTTTATTTACATGGAGAAAATAAATAAATATCACAGTAAATCCTTTTTATATATTCACATTGACTATCTGAAAAAAATGAAACTAAACAAAAGGATACTACTAGTTAACTATAGATATTTTATTTTTCCAATGTTTTATTAACCTTGGGTTTAGATTCATCAATATACATAAATATAATAATCAAACTATCTATTCAGTTCATTCATTCACATATACTATTTGTTGTGTAAATTACTTTTCTTGATGCATACAGTATTTTTGGCAGTTCTAAATATAAAACAAAAATACCAGAGTATAGCTGTAACAGGTATATATCAAAAATTGTTATCTTTTGTAAAAATTCAACTTTTTTGTCAAGCATTGGTGGTCAAGAGGGTAGTGACAGCTGCTTTACAAACAGTTGTCCCAGGTTTGCTTCCAGGCTGATGCTATGACACATGAAAAAAAAAAAGGTCAATATTTGAAAGTCAATGTGAATGACTTCTATTGTCTTAATTTTCCCAAAACCAATAAGAAATTCAAAATGTTTTAAATGCACTTAGAGTTCTATTAAGATGCTTTTTTTAACTTTATACAAAAAAGACTATTGTCTTCATTCTTTAATTGAAAAATGACTAAACATATTTTGAAATGTCATGCTTGGTCAATCTGCATATGTGTAAAGAATTGCTCATTGGGAGTTTCTTTCAATTATGGTAAATTTATTATTATCTAGGTGAAATAATTTTTTGTTTTCTTAAGAATTGTTTATGTGAATTATTGAGATAATTATTATACTTGCTCAATGTAGATGAAATTTTGGTGAATATATTGGCAGTATTTTGAAAACGGTCAAGCAATCAATCACTTCCCCACTTTATTGGTTCAAGATGAACAACTCCGTGTTTAGCTCATCAATATAAATTTTAGAATTTATTGGCAAGTAAGTTGTCTTATTGGTATGACATCTTTAGAATAAGTTTCATACAATATAATACCTGATTATCTTTATATATGTTGAAACAGATATTACTGTCCTTCTATCTGTTTCACCTTTATGTCTCCATAGACACATCTATGCCGGTTTTGAACACTCTTTGGTACAAGTGTGTATGCATCTACACAGTGGTATATGCCTTTACACAGCTGTATATATATATATATGTTTACACAGTTGTATGTGTCCACACAGCGATATATTCATTTATACAGTTATATATGTGGTCACAGTTTTATATGTATTCAAACAATTGTGTGTTTATTGTCACATGTACAAGCACCTGTAAATGATAATGATATTAATTTTTGTATGGATATATCGCAGCATTTATATAAATAATATATTGTATAAGGGTTATTTTGTTTAGAAAATGTGGCTAAATATTCTTTAACAAGTTTGGTTTAGGTAAATTATAAATCACATGCGAAATTCACAGATTGGTAATAAGACTATTTAGAATAATTCGCAGGTGAGATCAGATGGTCCCTAGGTTATTGACATTGTTTTAGAGCTCATTCATTACAATTGTAATGAATTTCTTTTCCCAGATCAAACCAGTAAAAATTTGGCAACAAGATAAAAAAAGAGAGATTAGAATCAAAAGAGACAGACTGCTGTAAAACTTAGAAGTTTGAATTGTGTTTTAAAATAGATAGTCGCTGGCTTTTGATCTAGGGAATATAGATATCGCAGATTTTTATTTAGAATAATTCGCAGGTGGGATCAGATGGTCCCTAGGTTATTGACATTGTTCTAGAGCTCATTCATTACGATTGTAATGAATTTCTTTTCCCAGATCAAACCAGTAAAAGTTTGGGCAACAAGATAAAAAAAGATAAGAATCAAAAGAGACCTAAGGCTAAAACTTAGAAGTCTGAATTGTGTTTTAAAATAGATAGTCGCTGGCTTTTGATCTAGGGAATATAAATATTGCAGATTTTTTTTGAAATGAGACTCTTTAGCTTTTTTTTTCTGAAAATTGTTGTGGAGACCAGAATCCAAAATGATCGAGTAAAATAATATATTTACTGGCTCTGGAGCCAGATGGCTACTCTCAGTTCCTCTAAACATTTCTTTGAATAGACTTTCCAGCAACCTGCATGGAGAATATGAAGAAATTTAACCTATCTGAAAGGCCACTGAAGATTATGATGCTGTCAGACGCCCTATTCCTGCCACTATCATTGATATACGCTTCAAGTCCACTCAAGGAGGCAGAGGGAGATGGTAATCATTTTTAAAAAAGCTGCGGTATGAACTTTAATCTATAAATTCTTATAACACTTTAAAAAGAACGTTCTATCTAAATTATAAAAACTCTTTCAATTTTACCCTCTTATAAAAAGAAACTATCGGTCTGTGACTTTATATATAATGTAAAAGAAAAAAAAAATCACTTACTTTAATTTTATAAACTGCTGAAATCTTTTATGAATTAAAAGATTTCATATTTTTTTTATACTCATTAAATGTCCGAAATTTATTCTCTTCAATTCCTACAAACTAACGGTCTTGCCTAATTTCAGTAATTTTAATATTTTGTTTGAATGCATTTTGTTATGTTTAATATGTGATAATATGCTCAGATTTCGAAACAATGAAACTAAGTAAGTAATTTATAAAGGAGATAATTGTAATCTTCACTTAGACATTTTAAAAGCCTTGTTTATTTTATTAAATTATTGTTTCGAAATTATAATATTGGTAATAAACGAATGCGCTAACCACTCGTTATCATAGTTATATATATATTGTAAAATCGTATTTTTTAAGATTTGCTTAACCGATCTTATATTATAACCTTTGATATCTATTAGTTGGAAGGGGATATATATATTGTCTAGAGATGATAAAGTATA
This sequence comes from Epiperipatus broadwayi, assembly GCA_028023455.1. NCBI lineage: Eukaryota > Metazoa > Onychophora > Udeonychophora > Euonychophora > Peripatidae > Epiperipatus > Epiperipatus broadwayi. The sequence continues at coordinate 82,963 of JAQFVV010001278.1, forward strand.
TTTGCTAATGTTTGTATTAAGTCCCATCGAATATACTTTCCCTCCTTCTTTAAGAATATTTATATGCAGATTCAGGATCTTAACTAGATTATTTTTATGTAGTTTAAGCCCATTTTATTAGCATACTTATAATGCTAATTTTAAGAACTGTTTTGAATTAGCTTGACAGATAAAAGCTATCTGTTTTAGGTGCAATTAATTATATGCATACCTATTGCTTTTTATATATATATTGCGTGCATTGCGGGTGTGTTTTTATATAGTACACTTATATGTGTTACATTTTGCTGCCTCTGACAAAGGTTCACGGTAACAAACCGCCCCTTTATTTAGTTCGGGTTAGGGCTATCTTCATTAGAACTGGGGGCGTGAGGACCCAGATTTTTTCATAAAGCCAATCCGACTTCCTGAACTTTATGTTCATATATCAATAGCAGCAAACCGTCGGTCTCAGAGCAAACCGAGCATTTGATGCTGAAACTCTTGAAGAATCACACACTCGCACTGCAAGTTTATTTCTTTAATATTTTATATAGCGCCATAGCGCATATATGTGGACCTAATGGTAACCAGTTCTTTTTCCCATAGTAATTAATCATTCAGCTTTAGACTGGAGATTGAATCTGCATGATTCTGAGTTTATTTAGTTGCTCATTTAATTAGTATATATAACAGCCTTTAAAACTGGCTGTACTCATCATCATCTCTACTAAGGTATCAACTTCTAACTTAAGCAAATCAAGTTCATAAGATGAGCATATTAAACAATTAGGCATGACCTCTATAACTCACACACACATGTATTGTAATATGTTTAAAAGGGAACAGATGTACTTGATAACAGTCCCAACTATTGTAACATGCTTGCCTGTGTTGAATACCTTGTGAAGATTAAACAATCCCTGCCATTATGATATTTTGTGTTAGATCATTTGTTATTGTTTTAATAAATCCTTTTAAATATAAACTGCTGTATATCTTTCTTGCTCAGACTCTAGATCAAACGAAACCACAGTATCTTATCCAATCCATAATATTTTATCCAATCCACAATATATTATTAAATGTCACAGTTCATACTCCAATTTCTTAATGAGTTTATATGCTATGTGTGTATGTCTGGTAGTTAAGATTAATAGAGTGTTGAGTGTTATATATCACTTATTTAGTTAGGTTAGTAACGACCTTGAGTCTCGTGTTTCTTCCTGTTCTATGTCGGCTCGCGGTTAAATGAGGACTGAGTGTAGCCTCGGGAATGTCACTCATAAGGTGTTAAATTTGAAGTACTGGCAGATGAGTTGGAGTTTGGTCAGATTAGAGGTCTCAACCACCTCACTCCGGCCAGCTTTGGTATATTTTGCTTGGGCTCTGAATTTTGTTGCATGAGTGAACAAATCTGACTGTTACAATGTATAGAGAGTCACACACATACTATTTGACAGCTATTTAGAACTCCCATGAATTAAATAAATATTTTTTTAAAATATTATAAATAATTTTATATACTATATATTAACATTGAATAACAGAACATTCAATATATTAAAAAATATTTACTAATTTAAATAAAGGTGAATATAAATGAATAATATAACTAAATGAATTTAATTGGTATCCGATTTTTGATTGTGATGCTCTTGGCATTTATTTGTAACTTATTTGAATAATTTTATTTGTACTTAAAGAAAATAATCCAAAAGACTTTTTATTAATTTATTTTTCTAATAAATGTTTTAACTCTTTAGCAAACAATTTTTTTTTTTTATTTTCCAGATTAAGTAAAAAATTGAGGAATTTTATTTGTCAATTACAGTTGTAGTTCTTTTCTATTTGTAAATATATTAATGAACAATAATTCAAATTATTTTAATTTAGCTTCTTCCTAAAATTGAATTATTTTACTTTGTTTAAATGTAGTGAAAATTTTAAAATAAAATTAATAACTGAAGAAAAATATAAGAAAGTGTAAGAAAAATAGTCTGCAGTAAAATAAAGGAATTATTTTTCAACCAATTATAACATGCAATCACCATTGACTTCTCATGTCCTAGAAGATAGGAATGTTGGTTATTCACTTCTGTTGTTATTTAGTCATCTAAAATTAAATATTTTAAATAAAAATCTACATCTAGCCATATTATTAAGAAATATAGTATGAAACACAATCGCATACAATATGAAAATATTTTTAAAAAATTGTTGCATTTTGTTAGTTGTTACCAAATGTCATTGACATACAAATAACGGTTAATTATTATTTACTTGTCTTAATTATTTTTCTTGTAAAATTTAAAAATTTTTGAATCAAAGTTTATATTTAAGTAAAGTAATATAAAAAATTAATTATGAATGTAAAAAATTATGGAAAATATCTTTATTTATGTTCAAAATCTATAATGAAAGCATAAATATTTTGATATGATTTCTGACTTTAACAATTAGAAACATATCGGCAATAGCTGAAGTTGACAGTCAGCACTTTGCAGCACTATACAAAGTGAAGGTAATTGGACAATTGACACTTTATATGATCATATATGTCAATCAAAATTCAATTTTTTTGCAAAAACACGGCTAGATGTGAATTTTTTTTGGGGGGGTTAAAATTTTAAATATAGATTAAGCTATTGTGACGGTCAAAATCGTGTATTCATTCAACAAGACCAATAATCCAAGCAAAAGTACCTTGAATCCAACCATGCACAAGATATATATGTCAGGATAAGGATGAATCCTAACCTATTTGCCTAAACTATTGCCTCTCTAACTAATGAATAATGTTTGTGATGACACTAGCAGTGCTTGGTTTTATTGCATCCCAGATGGAGGTTATGGTTCACATAGAGACTCAAAATAATAAGAGGGTTTATATGAAAAATCAATGATTTAATGGATTCTGATGATTGCAGAATGGTACAGATATGGTTTGATCGATTACTAATGGTTTGAACCGTAATAAAGATAATTCTTTATGGAAACATTATAAAGAAGTGAATTTACATCAAATAAATATTATAAACAAATAGAGTAATTAACCTTAGAGATTGGGAGTGATGACAAACTAGCTTATTTAAATGACAATATTATAAGAATTTATTAAAGAATTTAGTACAAAATAAATAGTCTTTGTTTATACAACTTGGTTATTTTCTTTAATTCGTTTTGATGTGGCTTTGACAAACAATGTAAAAGTTTGTTAATTGGTCGGCCAAAAACCAATCAGCAATAAAATAAGATATTACAAATAAATTTGTTATATATATATTACAAAATATGAAAGATGGGCATTTAAAACACTATTACATTTAAAATCATTTGTATATAATGAGTGTGGGAAGCAAAATAGTTCTTAAATAAATAATTGACAATT
>JAQFVV010001279.1:0-86261 GCA_028023455.1 Epiperipatus broadwayi
ATAAAATTTATTTTAAACTTAAAAAAAAAATGAGATAAACAATATAATATTGTTGAAAAAAATAATAAAAATATTTGCTGAGAAAATTATGTCAGATAAAGTATTTAGAGGTGAAAGGTAAGTATGAAAATACCTTAAATATTTGTTACTATGCTTGTAAAAAAAGAGGTACTGTGAATATCTAAGAACTGTTTAAACAATAGAAAGGCTTGAAAAAATATTTTAAGTTTATACATGAAATCAGCACTGCATTAAATTATTAATAATGATAAATAGCATGAATTAAAATGATGTTTCTGTAAAGCTAAACAACTATCAGCAAAATTTATAATATAGTTATAATTACAAAAAGATTGGTGAAATTATCTATAACTATCAGCAAAATTTATAAAATAGTTATAATTACAAAAAGATTGCTAAAATTATCTTTTACTCTGCTCATCTTTTTTTACTTATTTGTTTTCTTTTTTTTTTTAATTTTAAAAACAAAATCAAAGTACTCAATATATATATAATGTTTTTCCTTTAAAATTTGTTAATAATCTAATAAATATTTTTATTTTCTACTTTTAGCTGATAATATGGATTTTGTTGCAACAACAATTGTCAGCAGTATACTTTTAATTTTTATGATATCTCTCAGTTTATATAAGTAAGTTTATATATGTAAATTCTTAAACTATTTCTATTAACAAAGTTTTTTTCATGTTTCTTAAATAAGTTGTATATATATATATATATATATATATATATATATATATATATATATATATATATATATATATATATATATATATATATATATATATATATATATAAACAAACAAACAATTTAACAGTAAAAAATATATATTATATTTTAAATTCTTTAGTAGCACTTTCAATTATGTAGTAATCATTCTCAGCTTTAACTGAATTTCAAATTCACTGTTATGTGCCTTTTATCTTTCATTAAATTGTTTGTTTATATACTATATATAATATTTTTATAATGGGTATTATACTTTTATGTTTAATATATATATATATATATATATATATATATATATATATATATATATATATATACTGGACATTAGTTCATTGTCTTATGATAGTCTTGTTATTCAATATGTTTTATTTAACAGATTTACCTTTACAGTCAACATTTTAGAATAGACAATATTTATGATCTATTACCTTTCTCTTTAAAGTCATGCAATATCAACTTCGTCAAAAATGAAAATTATTTAAATTTTAAAAAAGAAAGTCTGGTACCTACATTTTGTTTAACAAAATAGCAATATTTACATATATTTAATTTGATAAATACATTAATAAATATATAACAAATTATATTTTGTGTGTTTAAATAGATTCACATGAATGTGTATGACCGATGTTTTGAAACATATTTGTTAATAATAATCAATTGATGAATTTGAAAAGACAAGCATGGAGAGAATTAAATTACAATAATGCTAATGTAAAAAGAAATTATTTCACACTCAGCTGCCTACTATATATATATATACAATTTTAATGCACAAATCAATTGTGATTTAATTTGAAGAAGCTCTTCTGTTATGCACTGATTTGTGCATTAAAATTGTAAATAATGCTAATGATAATCCTACCATTTTTTTAAAAGAAAAAGAAGAGCTTATGTCTTAACCATTCCAAATTGCAGCAATACGCCTCTTACATTTTAGCATTTGTGACATTTTTCTTCGTCTCACACATCAGCATAAAAAATATGATAAAGTGATTATTTCTTTTCAAAAAAAATTTGACTACATTTGATAGATATTTTGGTCTAATACTAAAATAAATTTTAAATGTTCACAGTTTGTTTCTGTAAATATTAAAAAAAATGAGACTGTAATCAAAACAAAGACATTATACACCATGTTTCTAGAAAGATTATTTTCAGTTATAAATATATGATAAAATGATTATTACTTACCAGAAAATAAAAAAAATTGACTTTCTTTGATAGATATTTTTGTTTATTACTGAAACAAATTTTAAATATTCATATTTTGTTTCTGTAAATATTAAAAAATGAGACTTCAATCAAAACAAAGACATTACATCCCATTACAAGTCATAAAGATTATTTCAGTTTATAAAATCAATGGGATATTTTTTGTTTCTCATTATTTTTAAAAATGTGAATGAATATTTATTTATTTCTCTTATATCTAATGAATTATGCTTTAAAAGTTAATTTTTTTGAATATTTATTGCTAAATTATGATATTTTTTTACTGTAAGTAACATAGATTGTTTACTGCCAAATAGAATTTTTTAATTTGTTTGAGGCTATATTTATGTTAGCTGCTAATATAACATTATATTTTTAAAAATAAAGTATTTCAAGTCAAAATAAGTCATTAATAATTTATATCTATTGATATCTAATAAATATAGAGCAAATTATTTTTAAAAAATATTTAAAACTGTAATAAATTTGCAAATAAACATGTTTTGTGTCATTGGAAACTGCAATGTCATAAAATGCTAAATGTTTTACAGCCTTGGCCAGAGACAATGGCTGAACATGTCAGGGTTGGGCTCATGTCTATTGTAAAAGTGTGAATTTTGAATTTCCTGTGTTTTAGCATGGAAATTTTTAAAAAAAAAATTATACTAAAATATATTGTCTTACATACATTTTATCATATAATACTTATGAAAAAATTCACTAGGGGGGAAATTAGCCAAAAGACAAAATAATTCAGTTTAACTGGTCATAAAGTTAAAAACAAAAAACTGGTATTTTTGTTCTTGTAGTAAAAAGTAGTTTTTTTTTTTTTTAAGTAGTCCCAACAAACATTTTCTTTGTTATGAAAATAAGGTATACTTTTATGAACAGTTATATAAAGAAATCTTAAAGCATGGCTTGCTAAAAGAAATTTATCTATTTTTAGACAAACAAAATCTAGATTAATTATTTAATACTCATCAAAATTATTATCAACATCATGTTCAAGAAAATCTATTTTTAATTTCAATGAAATTGTTTACATTTTTTTTTACTTTAAATAAAGAGTGTAATATTATATATATATATGTGTGTGTCAACAGATTGCTTTCTACTAAAAACACCATCAAGCGTATGTTTACATAAACGTCAGAGCAAGCATTCACTACCTCTAACTTTAATTCCACTTTCAGATCATGATTTCAAGCTATTTGCTATCATCAGTGAAAGACAGGAATAAGAAACTAGATCTAAACACAAACTCTGAGCATTTATGAAAGTTTCTATTCAGCTTGCAAGCATTAATCTCTTGGCAACACTAATGTTTGGAGAATAGTGGGAGAAATGCAATGAGGTTTTCGATCAAATATGGGTATAGGAGATAGTTTATTTGTAGTCACACAAGTTAGAGATATGAAATACAGAGTAGACTATTATATATGGTCTTTATAAAAGAGAAAATTTATGATAGAATAAATAAAAGTAGGTTATGGATAAGTTTAGTAAATTTGTGAATAGATGGAGCTTTAATGGATATTATTAAAAAATTATATGAAAATAATTCCTATACGTATCAATTAAGAGATATACTATCAGTTAAAGTTAAAAATGGGGTAGGATTAAGGCAAGAATTCCCCATGTCACCTATTTTGTTTTTGTTCTATTTGAGAGAAATGGAGAGAGCAATAGAAAGACTAGGAAGAGGAGTAGAGATACCATTAATAGGCAGAAAGGAAGAATATACATTATTGGATCTTTTATTTATGGATGATGTCTTCTCGTGTCCAGAAAAAAAGAAGATATGAAAGTTATGCTGAGAACATGTCCAAGGATGGGTAAAAAGATGGGGATTAAATTTAATGAGGAAAAATCAAAAGTAATGGTGATTAATCCTGGGGAAAGAGAATTTATTGGGGGATATAAAGTTAAGTGCGGTGAATACTATAACTATTTGTGAATTGTCTTAAGTAATCAGAGAAATTGCTTGGATGAATGGGAGAACAAATTATAAATGAAGCAAAGAAAAGAAAGGTTTTTTAAAAAAAATGGGATTAAACTTTATTGTACAAAATATTTTACAAGGTAAACATTAATTTACAAAGTATAATATGGAGATCTAAAGTGACACATTGTATTTTTTGTCCATAACGTTTCCAAAAATTGATCAACTTGTGAAAACTCAAAGTGTTATCCATGAGATGATTAATTATTAAAAATAAACCTAGGTTACAATTAGGAATTATTTGTTAAGCCTAGAGTTCAAATAAAAATAACGTTTTAAGAGTACAATATAAAAAAATCAAATTTGCAGTGGATAAGTTGTGAATATAAAAACACTTGAGATAATATTAAATGTGGGCTAAGTTAATCTACTGTTCAGTTCTCCAAAATGGCCTCAAATATCTCCAGAAGTGAGCAATCCAGTATACTTTGGAAGACTTATAGAGAACAATGACAAAAATCTAAGCTTTAAAATGTCTCTGCTGAAAACCTTTCTAATCCACACAAAAAACCATATGAACAACAAAGGTCCAACCCTATCAATAACAACATTGGAAATAATATAAATAAATAAAGCGAATCACTTGCAATTAAAACCATTAGACCAAACTGCAGCTTACTTTGCAATAATACATGTATAAAATCATTTGTAGAAACAATGCTAAAAAAACTGCTAAATATAACATTATTTCTCTTTTCCTATGAAAGAGAAAATCAATGTTGGACACGATCTCCACAGCATTCTCATCCCAGCTCCCATACTTAACAGAACTAGGATTTAGACTCCTGGGACCCCTCCCCACAATCAGACCTTCTCATCCAGTTAGCAAAACTGAGTGAAATGAAGAATTTTCATGAAAAGGCAAAATCACTGCAATTTTTTTTTGAAATGTCAATGACTGCCATATAATTTGTACAGTGTTTTTATAAAGGTTGAAATTATTCTTACTTGTGATAATGTGTTGGCATAACTTGTATATAAAAAGAGAATCAAAAAAATCCTCTTTTAAATAGGAATAGTTTTAGAGAAGATTAGTTCCCCAAACTAAGAAAAAGAGAACTAAAGTGAGGAGCCAGAAACAGAGTCAACTTGAGTTTCTGGGCTCCATATAGTGGGCCACTGAAAAGAAAGGGTTTGATAAAAAAATAACATTGTTATCATTTAATAAATATGATGTAGTTAGAATTGTATGGAAGGGAGTGGCAGTAGCAGGGTTAACATGTGGAAGCAATGCATTATGTGTTAGTAAAGGGGTACTATATTACTTAGAAAAAGAACAAAGAGATGTAGGAAAACATGCATTAGATGCAGATGTGTATCTGCATCTAATGCATGTCTTCTTACATGGATCTCAAAGGAGGCAATTCAGGGATAAATGGGATGGTTATTTTTTGTATGAGAGATGCAAAAAGCAAAATTGAAATTGTTGGATAGATTGCAGTTTATGGATAATAAGGGAATAGACAAAATAGTATTTAATTGGGTTATGAGTAAAGGGCAGGCAACAAGATATGTGAGGAAAGTAGTGTGGTGGGCAAAAGATTTTGGTAAAGAATTTATGACAGTATACTTAACAAAAAGTGGAATGATTTTGTTAAGAGAATTGTTAAATGTTATAGTGGTAAAAAATGAGATAGAAGAATATATGAAATGATAAAGAATAGTGAGTTAGAGAAATGGAGAATCAGTATGAAGAGATAAAAAAATTTAAATATATATAGAAGTAAACCGAATATTGGGTGCAATTTAATTTATGATAATAGCATGGAAAGTAGTTTATTTTTAAGGCTCTAACAAGATCTTTAGCAACTATAATATATACATCAAAATGGAAAAAATGTGGGTGATTTAGTCTGCAAGTTGTGTAAGGAAGGCATAGAAAATATTAAGCATCTGTTAATTGAATTTAAATGCTTGAAAACAGAAAGGGTACAAATAATTAAGTTGTAGGAGAATAAATATTAACAAAGTGATTATATAAAAAGTGGGTTCTTGATTTTTATGCTGGGTTTGGGAAAATATAAAGGGGATTTAGATATAAAGGCCATGGAGTTGACAGATATTATGTTGTGGTAATGGGAGAGAGTAGGATAAAGAAGAATATGGGAAAATTTAGGGTGGGGAGTGGAAAGAGAAGGTAAAGTGACTAACGGGTTTCTCTAGGCACACTGGCTGAGAGATTTCTGACTCTCTATATAAGAATTCACAGTGCATTACACGACATCAACATCACATACTTTTAAAATTAGTTTTATATTTTTACTACCTATTTTTTATCATTTTCCTTTAATTAATTCTTTATTCAATTTGTTTAAATAACAGTATTATTTCTTTTACATATATATATATATATATATATATATATGTATAAAGATATATATACTGTTATATATACTGTTATGCATTCGTATGATTTGAGAAAGAGGACGCTCTGAGGAAGGTACTTGATATTGTACTGAAACGTCAGCATTTAGCTTTTTCACTACATGGAATATCCCGCAAATAGTAATAATAATATATATATATATATATACTGTTCAGATAAATTATATTTAATTTTTATCCTAAAATATTATATCAGTGATTCTATTATTATATTTTATTAATTAAGCTATTTTATGCTGAATTCTTGCTAGTCTATGAAGTACTGTTATTATTTTGTCCTGTCCAAAATGAGAGTAACTTTAGGCTCCATGCCCTATTGTATTTATCTATGAGTAAAGAAACTTTTTGTAATACCATATCTCTTGAAAATTTTAAGTCAAATATTGTATTTTATCCCTAATAATAGAAATTCTTACTCAATTACTTTTTTATGGTGATGCTGTATTAATCATAATACTTATTGTAGTTATATTCTTTTGTCTATGGTAAATCTCAGGTATTAATATTTATTTGTACAGGCTTTTTATTCTCATAATACTTTCTCATAGAAATACATCTGTTCTACCTTTGAAAATCTTCTAATTAATAGTGCTTTTACTAAAGACAGAGAAGTCTCATTGAAAACTTTATCATTTCATCCACTACCTTATTTTTTAATGATACAAGACCCTCTGTTGAATTGAATGTTGGATATCTTAAGATTAACAATGAATACAAACACAATGTAATATTCCAAAAATGGTGTTTTTTTAATGTCATCTTTCTCAATCTATCCATGAATTTAATTTCCAAAATAAATTAGAATAAAGTGACAAAGTAATTCGGCAATATCAAATGCAACTAGAAACAATCAAATTATGTAGTCACTCAAAAGCATGTTGAACATGCAGTCTTACAACATATGATAAAAAACCATTTGAAAAATATTCATCAACGATAAAATTCAGCCGATTAATAAAAGTTTGAAAATCTCTCTCTATATATATATATTGTAACCTCCTCCCCCGACGTCGCCTCTCTCCATAATAATCTACACGCGCACTCCATAGAAAACAATCTATAATACTGTTTAAAATATATTCCCGGGTTCTCTCTCTAGCTCAGTCTTAACAAAATGAATGAAATTAATTTATTAAAATGATTACTACTAGCTCTAAACTTTAAAATATAAATACAGTTATATTTATTAAAAACTTATCATTTTCATGAGACATGGAGCGACGACACGGGGAGCGAGACAGACTACATTGAGATATATCCACATGATACTATCCCAATGGCATAAGAACACTATACTAAATAATCAACTTATGGCATTCTTATGACTTTCCAAGCTCTTTTCATTACTATCAAGATAATAATCATATCTTGTTATTCTTTGTAATAATAATTTAGTTCAATTAAATAATTTAAGTAAATAAATGAAATAAAATCAAATCAAATAAATAAATCTCAGTTTCATAAATTGCATTTAAACTGATTTAAATTACGGTAGTAAACTATGAGAAGGGAATTTTATGTCATAAATTCACTACGTAACAACTAACAATAATAAATAAGAATAATGATAATAATAGTATAATGTAATCCTATTTCTTCTTAAATGAAATAAATAAATAAATATTACGTTCGTGGTAGTATTTAATAATCTGACAATCAAAATACGTGTTGTAATATTAGCATATAATTTATTTTAATATTGTGGCAACCAACTTATGACCAATAAACGATATAATTATAATCCTTTAATTTTATCATACAAATAAATTTTCAAAAATTATTATAACACTTTTATGTTTATTTACTCTGTGCAAAATTATATGTCTGTTGCAATTATAAATGTGTATTGCGATATCATGCATTCTATGTGGAGAAATATAACTAAGACACGAAGCTTACAAATAAATTTACAACATAGTTTATTAATAATTATACAAATAACAATATTTACATTATGTACATCGGATATCCCTACTTTCCTGTTACAAAATTACTTTACTACTTTATCTCTTAACATTAAATTCCTACTTATTTTATTTTTAACTCTTATTCAGTATTATTATTATTAGATATCTGTTTTTAGTTTAGCTTGTTACAAAAAATGTATCTATCAATAATTATCATTAATACTTTATATCTCAATTAATTTTAAAATTATATTTTTACAAAAAATTTTACCTTCGTAGTAAAATTATACATAATCATAAAATTCTATTTTATATTATTATTCGTATGGAATCCTAAAGATTCAAACCCTTCTTGACATTTTGATGTTCCGTTTTATTATTGACTATACAATAATTATTAATCAAATACTTATCCAAGCCTTTGCTTCTTATGGTAACTATAATCATTAACATACCATGCACAAATACATATATCTGTTACACATTATTGAATCATTTTTCAACCAACATGCAATCTCTATTTTTAAATATCATATAAAATATTAAAATTTTATTATTACTTTAAAAACTTTGTTTAGATTTTTCCTTTTAAAATCTTATATTCATTTCAGAATTATTTTTTTAAAACTATATCATATGATTCTTCATCTCTTTATGACATTTATACTTTCACTTTTAAAATAACAATTCTAACTCATTCTAGTAAATAAACTATTCTTACATAACTACAACATAGCCTCATTTCTATTTTATGTATCATTTCTATAAAATATCTTTCTGACGATGTATATTCATGAAACAAGGATAGCGAAAATAGATGCGTAGGATCAAAACAACTAGAATATTATCCGTCATAAAACTTGACAATGATGGCACAGTGAATTTAAAGAACACCATAGAGGAGTGACCTTTATCTGTCTACCCACCTCTACTATAGGAGTGATGCTAAAGCTATTCCTTCAGCTTTATATAACATCAAAAGTTTCAAAGATACGTAAAAAAAACACTGTCCAAAATATATGTGTTCAGTGATAGGACTTAGTTAGCTATACTGAAATCACACAAAATACTATGATCCAAATATTTGATTTTTCTTATTTCTTGGCAAAAAACATCATCTTGGTTTCCTCTACACCAGTACTACCAAGTCACTATCCGATTTTATTTCTCTAGATTTATCTATGCAGTACATCGACAAATTTCTGTCTACATTTCTAACAATAATAAAATTCATTTTTAGTTCAAACTATACAGCTATTCTTAAGAAAATCTTTTACTACTTATCTCGTATATTTATAATATACCAACTATTTTAAAATCATCTGAATATTTTGCAAACATAAAAGTTCAAAAGAATCACATAATTATTATGATACTTATTATTAATTATATTTTTAAAACAACTTATTGCATGCACATTTAAAATTACTACTATCTCAAATATATGTTTTAATGTTGGATAAAATGTGTACTTATAATTTTAAAACTTTCATACATCATTCTTCATTAATAGATGACCTAAAAAAAAAAATACATTATGCATTATCAATAATATCACAATTACCAAAACGATCTTTATCTTCTTGATCGTATTCTGAAGGCTTCACCATTCCATTACTTCTTGTAGATATTTAAAAACTTCCATACATACATTTTATTTTTATAATAATATTTCTATCATTCTATTAAGCTATTATTTAAATCTTATTATTCTTAAATTCATGTTTATATGTTTCCCTAAGCTAATATAAAATTTTATATTTTAAATACAATCAAATAAAATATTTAAATTATATTTACGATACTGCTTTGTCGAACTTGCTTGACAATTGTTCATAGTAAAGCTAAAAAAAAATATATACTTTATTTTTTCTTTCAGTCACTTAATGTTCTATAAAAAAAATAACTCTGTTTAATAATCTTCATCGACGATGATCCTTAGTTTTCTCAATATTTTATACACTTATTAATTCTTGATGTCTCCAACATAGTCTGCTAGCTTTTTCCCGCGCGTCTGGTTTTTCCCCCGATGCATCTTGTACGGACTTTTAAAATCTTCAATCAAATTTCTGTTTCCATGGATCCATTTTTATTTAGTCATTTAATATTAGATTTCTCCATTTAGTATGTTATAATATTTTTTTTTCTGACTATATAAAGTTTTCCGTTCCTTTCCATAATACATATAGCACTTTCATATTAGTCTTTAACTTCTTTCTTTATTCTAACATTCTGGAACTATAGTTTTAATAATGTTTCTCTTTAAAATTAAACACTTTTCTTCATTATTATTTTTCTTGGTACTAGAACGCATATTAACATTTTGTTCATAGAGAAGTATAACTTAGTTTTAAGATAGCTCTGTAAATTTATCGTCATAAATTGTTCTTGACGACCATCAGCTTCTTTTTCAGATTTCCACATATCGTCCCAATTGTATTCCTTTCAGTTATAAGATTAAATTTCAGGTTGAGTACAACTAAAGTCGTTTTAATATACTTTTCCATTATTTTTCTTTCAGCAATCACTTTAAATATTTTTTCTTGTACTTCCATGTTACTGTAGGCTTTCTGGTTAAATTTGAATAAATTTCCTGGTAAGATCACTTATAAAATTAGAAATTCATGTCTTTGCAGTCAAAAATATATTATATGTTACCGAATAACTTTTAGAATAATACGAAATTATAGATTCATATTATTTTCAGCTACGATGTTATCAGCTATCAAATTTGTTACTTTCCCCTTCACTTACACATTACTTCTCCCGCTCTGTATAATTCTTAGATTTTTGTCTGTTAATTTTACATCCTTTGATTGGTTAATATTTATTTTAGCGCGAACAATTTATTCATTTTATTTTGATAACAGAATGTATGTTATAAAATTAAGAATTGATGACGTAATGTCTGGAATTATTTATACCAATATTTTTTAATTCAATTATAATTTTATATAAAAAAAAATCATCTAAGTTTTAAAATAATTATTAAAACAATATTTAATATTTTTTAACTTTCACTTTAAAGATCGATGGCAATTATATCTAGTTTTAAATTCACACAGTTTATTATTATTTTAACAAGAGTGTGCGTGAAGGTATTTAATATACGGTCACGTGTCTACTAACTTTATAAAAATGATTTTTTATTTACGTCTTGGTTAAAATTACCAAAACTGATATATTTTATAAAAAATTTAGAAAATAATTTTAAAATGTAGAACTAAATATAATTCTCACCATCCCAAAGTTTATTAATAAATTATACTCTATTAAATTGGATTATTAAATACAATTATAACATTACATTTCATTTATTTAATTTATTAGTTTTTAAATATTATACTAAATAATTGATATACTTTTAACTATCTATAGCTGTATTATTTTATATGGCCAGCTTTCACAACCATAAGCAATGATATTTAAGCTTTAAATTGTACTATAAAATCTCATTCTCTTATTATTATTTATATATCTTACAAATATAACTTAAAAATTAAAATTTTTTAATAATTGACCTTTCTACCCTACCTATGACCTACAGACAAGGGCACAATATATATATATATATCCCTTGTTTAATCCTTAATATACTGTCGACTATAATATATTCCTTTTTCTTCTCATTAATTATTAATTCATGTCTGCAGTTCTTTGTTAATTTAGAAGTCCATTCTGTATATGTTAATAAAGCTTGTGATTTTTATAATTTTTTTCTTGCCTTTAGCCTTGAATAATGAGCTGAACCATTTTCATATTATCAGAAAAAATCCTTATTTCATTCATACATTCTTACATATAGTCCATTTAGATCATTTCCAAGTTTTTGGAATGCGGTTTAATCCTTCAAACATTTGGATAATATATATTTTGGATTTAATTTGGCCATTATTCAGTAATGTCACTGATATCTGTTCTCTCACTCTTGTATTTTGTTTATTTCTTTATGTGGTTGAAAATCATTATATGTTTTTTTTTTTTTCTATTAAAGATCCAAATCTCAGATTCACATGAAATAACTCCTAAAATTCATCTATTAGAAAACATTCTTTTTTCAAACCCATGATTACAACTGTTAGGTTATTTCTATCAATACATTTCATTTAAGATTGATTATACAATTAATTTTATCCATTATTATTTCATCTAAAAATAACTTGATTAAAATATATAGTGTTGTTAAATTCTTGTAATCAATGATTATCAATCTTTATTCAATTCTTTTGCCAAAAGCTATTTGACATTACTTTTTAGTATTATTTACTTTTAATCTTACTTTTTTGCTATCATCTGATAATATTTGTGACATTTCCTGTAATTCTGAAATATTATTTACAAGTCTAACAATATCAATCTTAAAATCCACATTTATCAAATAATCTCCATTTAATTTTATTCCTAATTTTTTATTTTAATTCACAAAAGAGCTTTTATAAATGTACATTAAAAAGTTTTGGCTATTTGAATCATATTATTATACACTTCGTCAATGCCAATCCTTTTAAAGTCAGCAAATGTATTTTGAAAAATGTTCTTCAAATTATGCTAGTATTAAAACATGATGTTGATAGTTCAAGATTTTAACACAAGAAAATTGCTTATAAAGTTAAATGTCTGCATAATCAATAGATTCAAAAAATTATAACTAACCATACTCATTGTTCTTTTTTGCATATTCTCTTAACATTTCGATGCAATATACTTTTTTAAATACATTCTTTTTTTGCTTAGATGGAGTCCAAAGTTTGTTGCAGATAAATTAAAATTATTTTAGTAAAAATCCTGTATAGAAATCAAAATGACTGATAGATCTGTAACTTTTTGAATTTTCTTTACTTACTTATTTTAAATACTGCACTATTTCAATCATGTAATATAACTTTATTATTTAGAAAATTTTTATACAGTTTTCTTAATAATTTCTATCTTTCTTCATATGCTTAATTTAGGATATCAATAATTAATTATTTATTCATTTTTATTTAAGATAGCAATAATTATTCTATCATTTTTAAAGCTTTTCTTTTCAGTATGCACTTAATTTCACATCTCAACTTTTCGTTTAACATGAATTGAAATTCACAAGATGTTATAATTGTAGGAAATTCTAATTATAGATGTTCTTTTTTTGTTTTTTACTATTATAAAGTTTGTTATTGAACTCTTTCACAGATTTCATGATGCCATGTGTTATTTAGTGATTTTTGTAAAACTATATTAATATCTTTTCTTTTCATTGCTGAAACAATTTACTTACAATAATGAGGATGTTTTCTACTTTGAAATTTTTGGTTTTCCATAGTTTGTTTTGTCAATTTAACGTTATATTTCGATATTCTTTTTGTACCATTTTAAATACATTTTGAATGTTCAGTTTTTAATGAATTATTTTTAAATAATTTATTTATTTCTTCAAACACCGCTTTTTCTTAATTGAACATTTGCAGGTTAATTAGAAATATTTTGTACCAAATATCTAAGTAGTTAAACAATCAGTTACTTTAATTTTGATCTCGTTGCAGTCAGAACTATTTTCGAAGTCTGTTAATATTTTACAATTATTTACTAGTCTTTAAATTTATTGGTATAGTTTTAATAATTAAGAATATTAACTATTAATAATATTTTTTAAGAATTGGTATTCTTCTATCTGTGTATTAATAGTATATTACAGTTTATTAATCGTTGCTCATTGTTTGGGTTAAATTTATTAAGAAAACTATAATTTTCTTTTAAATATTTTCTTTTAGTCAAAGTGCCACTCATGTCGGATCAACTTTCAATTGAATATTTCAGTACCTATTACAGCTTAATCTTTTTTTACAAACAAGAAACTTATATTTGTCAGTTTTTTTAATTCTTCAATTTTCATAAATCTACACTTTTTCTAATTTCTATCTTCTTAACAAATTTCACTGCAACAAGTTGATTTTTAAATTGTTTCCAATTCCAGAACTAAAGACTCCATCGATTATTTTAAAGTGTTGTTAGTTTGATCACATTTTCGTGTACATCTGTATAAAAATTCTCCATAACAATAATAACTTTTTGGAAAAATTATTTTAAATATTTACATTAGGAATACATACAGTAATTCTCACTTTTTCAAATTTTCCAATTTAGTTCCCATAACACTTTCTCAATTTTTTTCCACCCCCCCCTTCATATTTTAATATTAATTGAAATAAAATAATTCTGAATATATATATATATAATTTTATTTTAAAGTCCATTAATAAATAAATAAAGAAATTTTGCATATGTATGTTAATATGATTTAGAATGATTACATACCTCGTAAAACATATGAACTTAGGTATGCAAAATTTTCATATATACATATATAAAGGAAAATTTATTATTTTAGTTCTGGGTTAAATGAACTTCATTAGCTTAAATGATAAAAATTAATAACTGTTACGTATTATGTAAATAATAATCATTAACTTAATGTTGCATAAAAAGTTTGGGCATTAAAATAGCTTGAACATAATTATTTCAAAATTAATTTTTTTGAAAGGTCAACGTTTAGTAGTAAAATTAATCAAATTTATATTAAATCAAAAAAGGTTTTGAAAACAAATATAGACATTGCTATTTACATACAAATTTATTATATTATTGTTATAGATATATATAATCATCTTTTAAAACAGATATTACAGGCGATCAATTTCAACTGCAAACTGGCTAATTAATTGGAAAGATATTTTAGTTTTAAATCCATCTACAAGACGAGTATCTAACTTAAGCCTTGTGAGTATATTATGGAATATTAATAAGAATGTTTAACATTATTTAAGTTGTTATGTAAATAACTTTTATAAAAGCTACTGCAATAAATTTCTTGATTTATTCTTAACTAATTATTAGCGTTTATATGTTACTTTTGCTTTTGTACAGAAAAGAATGACAAATTCACTAAGTAAATTTTTTCTTTCTTTTTTATTTTTAATTGAGATAAATAAATAAAACAACAACATAATTTTATTAAGTTATTAAAATTGTGGAGACGTTGTCATTTTGCATGCTTAAATGCAATATAATTTACTGAATTATTGACCAAATCATTACATAGGTGATTTATTACTTAATAAATTGTCTTTATGCAAGGAAAAAAAAATTGTGATGGTTTTAACAACTTTAATAAAAATATGGCTAGCTTATATTTTCAAACCGGTCTGTAAAAAAAGAAAATAGTTTATAATCAGGATTCATTGCAGTAAAAATATATTATTTAATAATTCTTCGTTCACTTCTTTTACAATTTATCACATCAACTCTAAATAGATATAGATTTCTGTTTAAAGTTTAGTTGTTTTTTAAAAACTAAATGTAAAATCTTTAACAAAACCCAATTTTACTAGAAAATATAAAACAGTCACAATAATGCTATTAATTACAACTATGCGCTATCAGAAGAATTTATTT
The DNA here is from genome assembly GCA_028023455.1 of Epiperipatus broadwayi. Lineage (NCBI taxonomy): Eukaryota > Metazoa > Onychophora > Udeonychophora > Euonychophora > Peripatidae > Epiperipatus > Epiperipatus broadwayi. The sequence goes on from JAQFVV010001279.1 coordinate 15,695, forward strand.
ATTCAATTTCGAAATAAAATTTTAGTTATTCAAATGCTAGCATAGTCTATAAATGGCAAACTATTAATGACACCATAATGAATGTTAATTAAATCTTTAAAACTCCCAAGTTGGTGAAACTTGGGATAAAATATTTGAAATTTTTTTAAAATAAATATTAACTAATTACCAAAATAAAAATTCATAAAAATATTTAGAAATAATTTATTAATAGAAAGAGATAATAAAATAAAAACTGCGTTTATTCTGAATTAAATATGATCTGTATTTAATTTTTATATTGCATTAAAGATACTAAAAATGAAGTTAATTAGATAAAGTAAATACAAATAAAAAGGATATTTTAATAGTGTATTTATTATACACTCACAATGCATTATGTCTTGTACAAAAATGAAGATATTCGACAAACAACAGCTAAAAAATTACCATACTTTTCTAACTAATTATAAGACAGAACTAATTATATGGCTGATACTATTTTTAAAGCAACAATAGTGGGTTTTTATTTTTTTTTCAATCCTTAAATATAAAATTGTAAAAAAAAATCAATTGTTGTAATAGATTTATATTTTTATTTTATTTTGTATTTAAACATTTTATTTTGCTCCATCTAGTAATCTTTAGTTTTTATTAATTATTTGATTACCTTTTCTACTCATTGATATTCTTTTGATTTTACATAGCATATTTAATTAGTTTGATTATACCTTCTAATGTATTTTTTAAATTAAATGTTGTCTACATGATCTGTATGCTGGATTTTGCTTTTAATTTACCGTTTATAATAGCCTTTTAAGTACTATTATAAAAAAAAAAAAATTCTATGACGCTAAGTTTTAGTATTTTATACTTCTTTTAGCCTGTTTTTGTAATTCACTTAAAAATATCTTCAACATAGAAGTTACCTTAAATGATAAAGTTTATTTACTACATGCATTTTATGGATATTCTATATCTGTGTTACATTAAACTTTATCATTACTACTAACAATGCTTTCTTATCAATGATGAATTATGAATTGTTTATTCAAAATGCACTTTAAGTATAGTTGAAACTGTTTTATGATCGACCTTTAAAGAACATTTCAAGTAATTCAATACTTATCAAAAAAACTATATCAGAACTCAATGATTATTACAGTGAGTAAGGCGTTTAAGGCTTAATCTCCAATAGTCATCTTTTAATAACTAATCTAAAGCAAAAATTAAAAAGTATTTGAATTTCTCATAAGTGTCTTCGTTTAACAAATGCAGTTTCTTTTTTCAGATGAAGATTAATTAGTTATACTCTAGATATAAAAGATCGGATGTTTCATCATTTAGTACATATTAATATTATTCATTATTTATAGTATGTTGAAAGACTTATCAATATGTTTCTAACTTTTATAGTCATTGCAAGATGAATATAAAACGAAACTAAATGAAAATTTAATTAACATTTTCAGAAAACTAATAACTTTTTTGCTATGTGGCACTTATTATATCACCCATAACTTTCCTATGAATTTCTTATGGTTCTTTTTACTTTTATTATTAAAGCGGTTATTTATATTTTATATATTCAACATCATAAACTATTGAAGTAAAATTTCATAGGTCTAAAATATAACACAACATATTTGTTAAATTCAATTATATGCTACATAAAAGTGCACTGATTTTTGACTTCTCTAAAGAAGATGTGAAATTTTCTTTTTAGTAGAATAATAAATTGAATGTGAATTTCCTCAGTAATTAAAAAATTAAAAGCAGAAAATGAAAAGCAAATTTATTATAAATAACTGATGATACAATAATGCAAAAAAAAGCTGTACTAGTATTTCTTAATAAATTTTTGAAAAAAGATGCTAGAATTAACATTACTGATAATAAACTACTTTATTTATTCATTTAGATTTGATAAAAATATTACTTCAATGAAGTTAAAAAAGTTAAAATATCTATAATACTAAAAATAAAAACCCTCAGTTTCTGCTTAAAACAATTGGTGAAATTTTGCAATATATTATTATTATAAACTTAATTTATTTCTTTTTTTTTTTTATTATATCAACTAATAACATTATGGCATATACACTTAAAAATTATTCGGTTTTTTTTTTTCAGGTTTATTATATCAATTTAAAAAATTGGAAAAACTTTAGAATTATTGCAAATTATAATTTTTATAGTTTACAGTGTAGCAAGAAGTTCTTCTTATAGATTTATTGAATGCATTACTTGTAATCACAAAAGAAAGGTTATGAAAATTGTGTATTTAAATAATTATTAACATTTCTAATTAGCTAGAAAATTAAAAAAAATTGGCTTTAGCAAATTATTATTTGTAGATTATTTTTTATCGATTTGCTCATGACATATCGTGCCATTTGATTTAAATTAAGTGAAAATACTTATACCATGGTTAAAATAGTTTTTAACCATGTTAACTTCTATAAAACTACTATATATATAATATATATATATATATATTGTATATTGCATGTAAATATATATAGATGGAATATTTAGAAAGCCCATGACAGAACTCACGTTATCATATTTATGATAGTAGGCTATTAGAAGAGCTTACTAAAGATTGAGTTAAGATATTTATTGATAGTTTTCCAACTTCAACTGGCTATAAAATAAATTTTCTTGAATTTTAGATTTGACAACATAAAAAGCATTCTATTATTATCTTTGATTTGAGCTAAAAGCAATTTGTAATATATCTGAATGCTCTTTCAAAAGCTGTTCATTTATTGAATTCAAATGATTAAAATTATTTTTAAAAAAAACTGGCATATTTAGTCAGACCATAACAGAAAACAAAATTAACAATTTTTTCTCTGGATTATTATAAAGTTGACAATAAAAATAAATTTAATTATTTATTTAGCTTTTACATAAACGTATTTGAATATTGAAATATAACAGGGGCAGCAATTTCTTATTTAACAAATAAATATAGCATTCCATTACAATATCTTTAATTTGTTATCGCTATAAGCAATTTATCCTAACATAAAAATCGTGATTATTTTAATTTAAAGTTGTTCTACATTTTTCTGAAAATAAAATGATTAGAATTTTTTATTAGATTTTTGGATATGATGATAACCATATCTTCCATGAATAGTAAGTAACACTTTTAAAAATATTTTTTTAGGATTAGGATTGTTTTGGAAATAAAAGCAAATCCTATTTAGTTATAAAAATTTTATCACAATACTCTACTAAAAAAGATATGACTTAAAAAAGAATAGAATGGAAAAATGCAATTTTGGCAATCTTTGAATTTTTCTAACAAAACAATGTATCATAGAAGCAACATTATAAAGTATCGTATAAACAGAGTGATGAATAGTGTAGGACATATATAAGTGATATATGTACTAGCTGATCATAGTCTAATTTGTTCAAGCATTAGAAAAACATATAGTTAAGTTTTTATTTTTTGTTTTTCTGATTTTTATTTATAAAGTTAATAGACAACCTTACTTAGAAGTGATTTCCACTAAAGAGGAAGTTATTGATAGCCTAATGCGAAAGATAAGGATATATATGGTGAAGAAAAAGAAAAAAAAATGGTAACATAATACATTATATTAATTAGTATGCAGAAATATATCAATATATAGTCAATAAAAATGTTTATTAAAAAAATTCAAACTACCAAAGTCAAACACTCAAACACCAAATGCAATGCCATTTAATAAGAACTATTAGTCATCAACTAAAAAAGTTTATGTTCATAAATTTAAGAAAATAAAAGTAAAAGCTAAAAGTATAAAACAAAACCAGCATTTTTCATTAAAATTGAAGGTAAAATATTTAATAAACAAAAGAACTGCCATTTTTAACATGCTTATATTTAAAGCAATATTATGTAACCAAGATATTACAAATGTTAATTACGTATAATGACGAATTATCGCAGATGTGTTCACATTACCAACAGACATTAGACACTTTGATAAAGAGTCCAAATACTTTTTACATTGTTCAATTTAACAAAAATATTTTTATTATGAAATAAAAGGATATTTTCCCCCCATATGCGTTGTTTTGTGCTTCTCTTTTGTTGGTTGCTTTACTGCTAATTATAATATTGATGTTAAGTGTAACTGATAATTATAAAATGTTAAACGAAAACGAAACTTAATTATATTTAAAATATTTTATATTTAGAAAAATACAACTTACTGTGAAGAAGTCAGTCAGGGAGACGCATCCTTTTTTTCAGATTTAGAAAGACAAAATAGGCGACAAAATAGGCGTAAAGATGTTGGCAAATATAAGGTAATTATCGATGTTGTGAATATATTTAATTTAATTATTATTAAAGTTATAATAAATATTTATAAAAAGTTATTTATTCCAATATTTTGTGTAATATAATTCAAAATAACTTATTAGCAAAGTTTATAATGCAATTATCTACCTCAGTATATTGATATCTAAGCATCAAATAAACAGTGATATGAATATCTCAATAATATATTAATATTTAAATTCGTTTTAAAAAATATCCCAAATTTGTTTATTTCTCGTTTTGCTGTAATTAACAAAAAGCTACATAGCTTTTTTTCATTTATTTTATATTGTATTTATAAGAAGTTATTTTATCTTACCCTCTCTCTCTTTATCTATCTATCTATCTATCTATCTATCTATCTATCTATCTATCTATCTATCTATCTATCTATCTATCTATCTATCTATCTATCTATCTATCTATCTATCTATCTATCTATCTATCTATCTATCTATCTATCTATCTATCTATCTATCTATCTATCTATCTATCTATCTATCTATCTATCTATCTATCTATCTATCTATCTATCTATCTATCTATCTATCTATCTATCTATCTATCTATTATCTATCTGTCTATCTTTCTGTATGTCTGTCTATATTGCTGTAACTAACAAAAACATACAGAGGTTTTTTTTTCATTTGGTGATTATATATTGATCATGCTTCCACCCTGTTCCTCTTTATACTCTCTCTCTCTATCTCTTTATATATATATAATACTCTCTCTCTCTCTCTCTCTCTCTCTCTAGATATCTCTATATATATATATATATATATATATATATATATATATATATATATATATATATATATATAAACATTAAAAGTATAAAGTTAGACTAGTCAATAAATAATCAAATTACACCAAATTCACAACTAAACCAGACTAACCAAAATGTAAACTCTAAAGCACAATCAATGGTTTCACTGCTACAAGCAATCTTCTCAAGAGCAAAGACTTCCAAAATAACTTTACTCACAATTCAACTACCTCCATCATACCCTTCATATTAAAAGAACTTTAAATAAGTTAATTGCTCCAGAATCATAAATTTTTAGCAAAAAATATTATTTAATTCTTCTTTTTATTTAATTTCTTTCAAAGAAGACAACCTTACCTTCATCCAAATTAATAGTGTGGCCTGCATCGTTTTCATATATATATATATATATGCAAATTTATAAATAAATATTTAAAAATACAGTATTTAAAAGCTTATAAAAAATATATGTATAACCGTCACTTAGGACCGCTTTCAACCAACTTGTGGTTTTGTCAACTAGAAAGTTGACAAAACCACAAATTGGTTGAAAGCGCTCTTAAGTGACGATTATACATATATTTTTTATAAGCTAAGTGACGGTTATACATATATTTTTTATAAGCTTTTAAATACTGTATTTTTAAATATTTATTTATAAATTTGCTTATATTATTTTGAAGAAATACAGACATCGATTTAATATATATATATATATATATATATATATATATATATATATATATATATATATATATATACTAAGACATTTATTTCTAATCCTATTTTTATGTACCTTATTCTTTCATTTAAGCTTAAACTACTCTGGCCTATATATATATATATATATATATATATATACCTTTTTATTAAAACAATGGATACTATATACTACCCCAGGAATAGTCTTTCTATCAAAAATTTCATTTGTATTATTTAATAAATTATACAAAGTAATATCCCTTTTCCAAGCAATTTTCTTATTTCCAAACAAATTACTATTTTTACATACAATTCTGTAGGAAGATCTTTTAAATTGTAAGGAATAAAATCTTATTTTTCTTTATCCTTTACATCCTTACAAATATTACTATTAAATAAAATACTTTTAACAAATTTATCAGAGTAGTCAGACACTATAAATAATCTTTATAAAAATAATTTTTTTTAACAAAGCTATCCAAATAGAATTATTTAATGTTTTATTTTTATAATAATAATTTTTTAAGGCAACTACTTTATGAAATACAGATTGTTAGCTATCAGATTTAATTATAGACCTTAACTATTTACTCTTAACATAATGACTACATTCCAAACAAGTATTCTTTACATTTCTAATAATTCAATAGATCTAAAAAATTTAATTTAACAAAATCTAACCGCATTCTTCTACAACATATTTAACAGAAGGATCAAAACAATTTCATTCATTTATCAACTCTTTCAATTTATCATTCTCAGCTACAAACAAACAGTCATCAACATATCTAACAAATAACTTTAAATATAAACAATTTTTCTTAATAATGATTTCCTCTTCCAAATAATTAATATAAACTGAACAAATTAAAGGAGAAATAATATCTAATATCCATCCTTCCTTAATCTTATAAAAATTACCACTATAAATAAAATACACATAATCCTCCTATAATAAAAGCAAATCTTTAATAATTTAAATCTTATTTTTTGATAAAGATCCATGTTTAACCACCACTGACATAAGTACTTCAATACTGTTTAATCTATTAACAGATTGATATATATTCTCAATATCTAAATTATCAAATACCCAATTACTTTTCATTTTAAAATGTATAATCTAATAAACGTATTCTCATTTTTGCTTTTTCAACAACATTGACTTTTTGCAAAAAAAAAAGATATCAACTAAACTTAATGGCTAAGTGTTCGATAATTGAGATTTTAATCTAAAAAAAGTTTCATCTTATTTTAAAATTATCTAAGAAATTTTTATGTTTTAAACTCTTAAACTTCAGCATGCAGAATGACGTATACATAGTACGATTTCTATTACTTTTAAACAAAAATTTTCTAAACTTAGTCTAAATTCTTAATATATATTTAATATTTCATAATACTGAGAATTTTTTTAATGATAGAATGATTCATAATATATGCCAAATGAAATAAAATAGTGCTCAGTAATTCTGTCTACTATTAAATTCCTTATAATATTATTGTAGTAAGATAAAGTTTAACTACGTCTTACAAAATTTTCTAGAGGTTTTAAAATAATCATATTGCTGTCTGAATTATAATATCTAAACTTCAAACTAAAAGATTACAATATTTTTTATTTTTGTAAAAAAAACACAAAAAATTATTTTTTATCGATTGTTTTAACTGTTGCTTGCACATAATTATATTCTTTGTCACTTAATAAAACAAGTGCCATGATGAATTTAAAAATAAAAATTTTGCTTCAAAGCTCTATCTGTTGCTTCTGACATTTGATCATTACATGACCTCTTTAATTAATTAATAATATCATAGACAAGCGTTTGAAGTTACCTATGTTACCACAGTTAATTAAAGGCAGATTCAGCATATATAAAAAAAATTGAAAATCATTCTTTTCTTCAATGTTTATACTGCTATTTTTTTAAGTCTATCACTTCTTATTTCTGTATCCATAATTTTAAATAGTTTGGTGATTTTTTTGCAACTATCTGTATATGTTAGTATTTATGTTATCCAATTTCATTACTTTTCCAAGTAAAGAATGGACAGTTTACAGCATTTAGTTTGCATATGTCTACATTTTTAACCTTAATATTCTAATTTATTTTTTTCATATTTTCTTCAAAGCTTCTTAATATTTGAGTTTTTATTTTTTTTCCATTCAAGATTTTGTTACATGTTAAATCAGTTTCTTAATCGCTAGCCAAATCCCCTGCGATCAATCTGCAAAAAAAAAAATTGTTTTGACAATTTTGTTGTGGACGAAAAATAACAATAAAAATTTTATTATATTATAAATAAATTTATTTATAAATTAATTATTATATGCTTAATATAACAAAATGGTATGCTAAACATAAATAAAATGCATATTATATAATTATAATATTAAAATTGGGCTAAAAAATTATTTGATCTTTAAAAATCCACCTAGAAGGTTTTCTTAACTTTAGTAATTTTTTCTTCTAATTTCTTTGTCATTTTATTTGATATCTTTTAGCCATTATTTAAAAGAAATAAGTAAAAAGAAATAATATTTTATTTTTTATTTTTTCATTTACTGTTAAATATGTTATCCCTTTGACATAATTTTAGACAACTAGCATCTTCCCAATTAATTTTATAAGAAAGTTATATCAATCTTTGGATCTGGAATATAAATAGAATTTATGTCAAGTTATTGCCTTTATTTTTTAAACTACTAATAATTTATTTTAGACATTTAGAAGTTTGTGAGATTTTTATATAATTATTTCTAATCCTAGATTTTAATTTAGAATTTTAAAATATCTACTTAAATAGTTTATTATTGTTATTTTTTTTTTTTTCCAGGATCATTTTGCCTATCTTAAACAGCTTGGGGAAAACATTAAAATCACAAAGGAATTATTAGCAGAAATGAAAGAAGTAATTTTTTTTTTTAATAATAGTCGTGTATAGATAAATTATTATACTAATTATAAAAGTAAATATTTAACATTACTACTAATAAAAATGATATATATATATCATTTTATTGGACTGTCAAAGGATATTCAAACGATATATTTAACACAAAGCAAGATTTCAATGTCAAGAAAGAATAAAATAAAAAATACTCAATTATATAAATATCTAATAGATAGTAGCTTTAAATGTATAGATTCAATCATTTATGATCTTTATCCAATTGATAGTTATATATATATACTGTACCGGTGGAAGCAGTCTGTTCACTCAACAAGATTAAAAATCCAAGCAAAAGTACCTCGAATCCGATCATGCTCAAGATACACAAGTCTGGAGCGATCCTGAATTCTAACCTATTTGCCTATTATTTGAGTCTCTGACCTTATGAAGAACAATTCCGATGATACAGCAAAATTATTTTAATTCCATGCCTGGAAACACAGTGGTAGAACATGAGATAGACTGATGATGATGATTGAGATAAAAGTAGCCCAGGAATTACAGTTATTACAATTATTTTATTAATTATAATTATTAATTAAAAGAAAATAATAATTCAGAAACCAGGATTTACATATATTATGTAAGTTTAATAAAATATTAAGAGATTATATATATATATATGTGTGTGTGTGTGTGTGTAATAATATTATTACTCGATGTCTGTATTTTTAAGCAATATGTGTAATTATATAACTGAATATTTGTAAATACAGTAAATAAATAATTAAAAATTTTATCCACTTAGGAGCGCTTCCGATTATCTCAGTAATCTGTGTATATATTAAACAAAGACATTCCAAGCTTGGTATAATGTTAACTATTTACAAAATTTCGGGAATTGTTTTATATAATTCCCTTTACGTTAATTATTCAATAGACATAAATTTTACAGTATGAGTTGTTACTTGTGCAGAGTTGAACATGCCAATTTACAAATATTTACAAACAGAATGTTGTGGATGCATAAAACAAGTATAAGATCGGAACAGATTCGGATTACCGAAAGGTAATTGATAATTTAGCATTAATCATTTTGACACATAAATGTAAATATACGGTTTCAATAATTTATTTACAATCTTAAAATCATTACATATGTTTGACAAGCATTGTTTAAAAATACCATCTTTAAAATAAGTATAGAAAAAACAAACAATGCATTACATTGACAGAGAGAGGTAAGGTATATAACCATTAAGGTTTTACAGAGAATATGTATTGATTTACGTCTCTGGGAATCGATTAGTATTTTAAAAGAAGACAGTTTAAAAACCACATACTGACTAATTAGCATGATGGCCTATTTAATGAATGAGTCATTATTTCCAACACCTCATTGCCACTAATGAAACATCAAGGGCATAAATTGATTTAATAAAACAATAACGATACTAGCATGTCATTAGAGAAATACAGATCTTATGGTAGTTTGAATACTTCATCATTTTAATATATTTGAGAATGAATTGGGGTTGGTATGTCCATGCATTTTGGTGGAGTAATACTGAATGAAGAGGTTGGATTCCAATGCCAGGAACCAGCTGTACAGACTTCCGCAGCAGAATCAAAACCCCATAAACCTTGCGTTCCACATGGAGAAGCGTATATCCCTAATTATGAATGATTTGAGACAGTAGAACATGAAGCTTTGGACTTCTAAAGTCCCCAATAACCCCCCCCCACACACACACACACACATATATATATATATATATATATATATATATATATATATATATATATATATATATATATATATATAATATATATATATATGAGTACCATAAGAGAAAGAACATGTATGCCAGCAGCATTATAAGTGATAAAATTAATATGTTATATTCTAAAGCCTGAAAATGGATTGACCTTTGTGCAGTGATATGTTTAAATAAAGAATCATAAATCAAATTATAATGGATAATAATTATTTTAACTATCCAGGGTAAACTAATAAAATTATTTTAAATTTGATTTCCATCAATGTTTTTAATAACAGAACTAACCCTCTGGCAAATGGCAAGATGGGATGAAAACAATATTAAGGTTCATGATCTTTTAACCTTATTTTATTTAGAAATGGTTGAGAAACCTCTTTTGGTCAATTTGCCCCCTGGTGAATTTTTTTGTAAGTATTACATGTTAAAATGCATGTGAAACAGTATATTTTATTATAATAATAAAAAAGTCTGAAAAAGGAGTGAAAAAAGCACAAAACTCAAAATTCCTGCTCTTATAATAGATATAAGCCTGCCCTGACATGTTCAGCCATTGTGTGTTGCCAAGACTGTAAAACATTTGTCATTTTACAACATTGAAGTTTCCAATGATGCAAAAACATGTTTATTTGCAAATTTATTATGGTTTTAGATTTTCTTTTAATAATTTGCACTATATTTATTACATATCAAGAAATGAATATTATTAATAACTTATTTTGACTTGAAATACTTTATTTTTAAAAATATAATGTTATATTAGCAGCTAACATAAATATGGACTGAAGAAAATTACAAGACTAGCTTTGACATCAACAAGCTACTTTATTTACGAGTAATAATATCAAGAAAATACCATAATTTTGCAATAAAGATTCAAAAAATTTAAACTTTTAAAGCACAATTCATTAAATATAAAATAAATAAGGAATAATTCATTCAGATTCTTAAAATAATGAGAAACAAGAAATATTTAGTTGGTTTTATATACTGAAAATAATCTTTCTAGAAACAGTGATGTCTAGCTAAGAGTCATAGATCACATGACCCTATCTCTTAAGCTTGTAAGTTATAAACAATGAGAATTACCAATTCCTCTACAAGCTTTATGATGTCTAACATCTTTGTTTTGATTACAGTCTCATTTTTTTAAATATTTACAGAAACAAAATGTGAACATTTATAATTTATTTCAGTAGTAGACAAGAATATCTATCAAATGAAGTCAAATTTATTATTTTCTGAAAAGAAATAATCATTTTATTATATATTTTATGTTGACCATGTGAGACAAAGAAATCTGTCAGAAAAAGCAAAATATGAAAATGTTAAATGACAATTTAGAAATAAATTCAAATAATAAAGTAGCAGTATGCATCCACAATAAAATATTTTAGATAAGAAATTAAAAATAAATGATTTAAATATAAAACTAACCTAACAAGTGATTTTTGTTAAAATGAATGAACTTTAATAATAAATTTTAAATGAAGTCCATGCTTTTTTCCCCATTAAACAAATAAAATAAAATCAAATTAGACTTGCAAGATTAAATGATATTGGTATATTAATTAAACAAAATAAATTGTCTACATACATAACATGAATAAGTTAAAATATATAATGGAGCCACACAAAGTTATATACAAGAATTGAAAGGTATGTTAAAATTGCACTAAAATAGTAGGGATTACAGAGAGAGAGAGAGAGAGTTCAAGAGCAAAATTAGCAGAAATTATACACTAATTCATTAAGGAAGTCATAGTTTCATTACATATTATATAAATTTAAAGCAGCTCTTCATTAAGTGAGGTTACCTCAGGAAAGCACAGCGTAGTAGACAGATACATTATGACAGTCAGTAATTGGGTCAGCACTCAGACAGTCATCTTGGCAACCAGTCAGATGGATGGAACATGGCAGCAGCAGGCAGACAGTCTCTGAAAAGTACAAAAGAAAAAGGTGCTGGATTCTCTCTACTCAAAATTTATAGTACCAAACTTGTGTTAACTTTTAAAATTTAAAGATCTCAAATCACTTCTCTGAAAATTTAATTACTGAAAAATGTTCTGAAAGAATTTACTAACTAACTGACTTCTTTTGTTCTATGGGCTCCTTTATACATTTTTAATCCCCCCAAAAATGTGATTTGACTTGCCCACAACTATCCCTGTAATCTTAGTTCTAATTAGTAAAATATTTAATTAGTAAAAAAAAATTTTAAAGATAAAGCTCAAAATACCTTTTAAGATATTTTAGATTTGGTATAGATTTACTAAAACTTATCAAAAGGATTCATTATAGTTTTAATTAAAATTTTGACATTTAATTAGCAAGAAATAATTTTATATAAAGAAAATAGATTACTTCCACTTAGAAACTATTCTAAAATATGTCAAACGTTTTTTAATTTAAAATACAATTAAAATATACATATAAAATCATATTATATTCAGCAATAAATTTGACTAAATCATTGCTTCATATATATATATATATATATATATATATATATATATATTGTGCCCTTATCTATAGGTCATAATAAGGTAGAATGGTCAATTGCTAAAAAAAAATTTTAAATTTTAAGATATGTTTGTATGATATATAAATAATAGTAGGATAATTAGATTTTATAGTACAATTTGAAGCTGAAAATACCTGGTATATAAAAGTGTAATGGATTGTTTTAAGAGAAAACAGTTAAATAAAGCTTAATTATATCCTTGCTTATGGTTGTAAAAGCTGGCCATATAAAATAACACAGCTATAAATAGTTAAAAGTATATTAACAATCCAATTGTAATGTTTTAAAACTAATAAATTAAATAAAAAAAAAACGATATGTAATATTATAATTGTATTTAATAGTCAAAATTTAATCTAATATATTTTAAAATAAACTTTATGATGATGAGAATTATATTTAGTTCTCCAGTTTAAATTATTTTCCAAATTTTTTTATAAAATATATCAGTTTTGGTAATTTAACCGAGACGTAAATTAAAAATCAAATCATCTGATAAAGTTAGTAATCATGTGACTGTATATTATATACCTTCACACACACACTTGTTAGACCAATAATAAAGTTTGTGAATTATAAAACTAAATATAATTGCTATCGATCCTTAAAGTAAAAGTTGAAATATTAAATATTGTTTTAATAATTATTTTAAAGTTTAAATGATTTTGATAAAACTATAATTGAATTTAAAAATACTATTCTAAATAATATTTAAATCATTACGTCATAAATGTCTTATTTGAAAAATCTAATATATTATAAAACTAAAATGTGTAAATTTGTTCGCGCTAAAAAAGTCATTAACCAATCAACGGAGGTATTTAGCAGACAAAATATAAGAATCAGACGAAGCGGGAAGAGAAAGTAATGTGTAAGTGAAGGAGGAAGTAACATTTTTTAGCTGAATAAGACCGTAAGCTAGAAAATTGATATAATTTTTAAAATTTTGCATTTATTTTAAAAGTTTTTTTTTTAACATATAATATTTTGACTGCCTTTACATGAAGGGCTAATTTTTAAAAGGTTCTTGCCAGTGATTTTATTCAAGTTTAACCAAAACCTTACAGTAAAAATGGAAGTACTAACGGAAAAAATATCTAAAAATATTGCTAAAGGAAAAATATTTGTAAAGTGCCTCAAAACAGCTTTATTTATACTCAACCAAAAACTTATTATTGTAACTCAGAGGAATATAATTAGGACGCTATACGAAAACTTAAAAGAGAAGTTATTTGCCATCAGGAAAAAATTATGACGCACAAATTTATAAGGCTACTCTAAAGTTTTTTTTTTATTCTTCTCTATGGGAAAATTAAGATGTTGTATATTATAAAGAATTATGTAAAAGTTATAATGAGAAAAAAAAAATGTTTGTCCTTTTTAAAGGAAACATTACAAAGTATATAGTTACCAGAACTTTAAAAGAAAGGAAAATTTACCGAATAATAATATGAAAGAGTCATTATTTTTTTTTATAAAAAAAAAGAACAGAAAAACTTTCTCTAAGAGAAATTGGAAAATATAAATTTAATATATGTAATAAAATGGATCCATGGAGACAGAAAAAATTTACTGAATATTTTAAATAAAAGTACCTAGAAGATGCATCATAAAAGTTGCACGGGAAAATATTAGCAGAAAATATTAGAAGAGAATATGTAGACGTTTTTCTTTACGTGATTAACTAATAGCATAATTAATAATTGTATTAAATATTATGAAAAACCAAGGATTGTCATCTATGAATATTTATTAAACAGAACAATAATTATTTTGTCTTAAAATTGAACAAGAAGTGACTGAAGAAGAAATAATAAACATTTTTTTTTTAGCTTTAATATGAACGGTTTTCAAGAAAGTTTGATAAGGAAGTACAGTAAATATAGTTTAAATGTTTTACTAATTTATTTAGAATATAAAATGCTATGTGAGATTAGGGAAGACATATAAACACAAATTTAGTAATATAGAGATTTAAATATAATAGCTTGATAAAATTATTAGAAATATTGTTTAAAAATAAAGTGTATGTATGTGAGTCTTATATCTACAAGAATCAAATGGATGGTGAAGCCTACGGAACGCGATCGAGAAGATAAAGATCGTTTGGTAATATTGATATTTATTTATAATGCATAATGTATTTTTTTAGATCATCTATTGATTAAGAATGAAGTGTGAAAGTTTAAATTATATGTACACATTTTATACAACATTTTTGACATATAATGAGATAGGAGTAATTCGGAATATGCATGCAATAATTTATTTAAAGTATATTAATATAATTTAACAGAACAATTGTGTGATTCTTTTGAACTTTCATGTGATAAAGTATTCAGATATTTTAAAATAGTTTGTATATGATTAAATATATGAGGAAAGTAGTAAAAAGATTTTCTTATAGAACAGTGGAATAGTTTTGAAATAAATGAATTTTATTATTGTTAGAAATGCAGATATGTATTTGTCGATGTACAGTATAGAAAAATCTTGAGAAATAAGATCGGATAGTGACTTGGAAGTACTAGTGGAGAGGAAACCAAGATGATGTTTTTTTTTTTTTTTTAAGAAATAGGAAAATAAAGAATTTGGATCATATTTAGTTTGTGTGATTTCAGTATAGTTAACTAAGTCCTATGACTGAACACATATAGTTTGGACAGTGTTTTTTGAATATCTTTTAAACTTTTGATGTTAGAATAAAGCTGAAGAAATAGCTTTAACATCGTTCCTATAATAGAGGTTGGTAGACAGATAAAGGTCACTCCTCTATAGTGTCTTTTAATTCACTGTGCCATGATTGTCAAGGTTTATGACGAGTAATATTCTAGTTATATTTTGATCCTATACATCTATCTTCGCTATCCTTATTTTGTGAATCTGCATCGGTCAGAAAGATATTTTTAAAGAAATAATGAATAAAATAGAACTGAAGATAAGTTATAGTTTATATAAGAATAGTTTATTTGCTGGAATGTATAGAATTGTGTAACTTTAAAATTGAAAGTCCAAAATATCATAAAGAGAGAAAGAATCATATAATACGTTGTAAAATTAATTCGGAAATGAATATAAGATTTTTTTTTTTTGAAAAGAAATCTAAACCAAGTATTTAAAAGTGATAATAAAATTTGAATGATTTTTTTTTTAAAATAATATTTAGAAAATAAGTATTGCATATTTATTAAGAAAATAGTTCAATAAGATATAATAAACATATACTTGTGCATGGTATAGTAATAGTTGTAATTATATCATCCGAAGTAAGGCTTAAATGAGAATATTAGGATTAATAAACATCTGATAATGAACAATAAAAAAAACCTAATACCGAATGTAGAACAATGTTTTTGAATTTGTAAGATTCCATACAACCAATATAAAACTAGAGTTTTATTATTTTGTAGAATTTTTACTACGAATGTAAATTTTGTAAAAAAAAAATATAATTTTAATAATATTAGGGATGAAAGTGTTTGTGATAAGCATATAAGAAATGCATTTTGTAACAAGCTAACCATAATAATAAATCAAATAATAATACTGTATTTTCTTAAGCGTTTTAAAAATAAGATTTAATTAGAAAAAAAATAAATAGTATTTGCATTTCATTTTATAAATTAATAAACTAAGTTGAGATAGGAGAGTAAGGGATATCCAATGTACATAATGTAAAAATATTGGTAATTTATTTATGTTGTTAATAAACTTTGTTTTAAATTTGTTTTAAAGTTTTGTGTCTGCGTTGTTACTTCTCCACATGGGTGCATGAAATCACGATACATTTATAATTGAAACAGACATATAGGTTTTGCACAAAAGGTAAACATAAAAGTGTTATAATAATTTTGAGAATTTATTGGTATGTTAAAATTAAAAGATCATAATTTTATATTATTTATTGGTCATAAGTTGGTTGCCACAATATTACATTAAATTATATGCTAATGTAGCCACACGTATTCTGTTGTCAGATTATTAAAATACTACCACGTACATATTTATTTATTTCATTTAGGAAAAAATAAGATTATATATTATATTATTATTGTTATTATTATTTTATTATTGTTAGTTGCTGTGTAGTAGATTATGACATAAAATTCCCTTTTCATATTTTACTACCGAAATTTTAAATCGGTTAGAATACAATTTATGAACCTGAGATTTTATTTTGTTTTATTTTACTTCATTTTATTTAATTGAGCTAGATTCTTGTTATAAAGAAGATTAAAATATGATTATTATTTTAATCGTAGTGAATAGAGCTCAGAAAGTCGTAAGAATACTATGAGTTAGTTATTTGGTATAGTAAAAAGGGGGAATAGTGTTCTTATGCCATTGAGGTAGTATCGTGTGGATAATATCTCAATGTAGTCTATCTCGTTCCCCGTATTGTCACTCCATGTCTCATGAAAATAGTAAATATTTATTAATTCATTTAAAAAATTAAACCGTATTTGTATTTTAAAAAATTAGAGGTAGTAATCATTTTAATTAATGCTGAATATTTCATTTATTTATTTGTTAACTGAGCTAGAACCCGGAATATTCGTTATAAACAATAATTTTGGGGTGAGGATGCGCGGGGGGGGAGGTTAGAATAATTATATATATATATTGAAACAAGAATGCTGTTTCACATGTATCTTTATTCTAAGAGCTATTTACCCTCCCACCTTAAATAAAATGGCAAATGTATAAAAAAGTCGATCTTATATTTTTTCTAGAAAAACATAGCAAAAAGTTTAGTTTATGACTTTACAAGAAAATCATTATTTTCTATAACTGAGAAAAAAAAATAAAGTGAAACCTTCATTATTGATTTCATAATTTTAGATTATGATTTAAATATATCACTCGTATTTATTTAAAGCTGGCATTTATTAAAAATATTACATTTTTAATTTTTGGAATGATGTTGTCATATAAAGTGTGATAATAGCTTGCAGCAATCTTAATAAATTGGAAAACATGAATTAAACCTCCTAGTTCATTATCTGTCCTGTGAAAAATATTGTCCAATCCTTAAGAAGAAAAAAGCACTTGAGTTTAAATGAGAGCTGAGGGACAAATAAAATACTGTGGGCTGAGCTGCTTAATCAATCTGGAGGTCAGAATATATATAATTAAGTTGGAAGTTCTGAAGGTAATTTTAAAAAAAAGATTTTTAAAGGGTATGTTTAAATAAGATACACAATGGACTGCAAATAAAATAATTGTTGAATTAAGTGGAACTCTGAATTAGATGTAAAATATAAATTGTTAAAGAACTTGCATTCTTTAATTTATATTGCTCTACTATTGGATGTATACCAAGATACACAATGGACTGCAAATAAAAAAATTGTTGGATTAAGTGAAACTCTGAATTAAATGCTATCAGTTGTCTTCATTATTCTCTCTGATGTCTTAATATATCACACTCCTCTCTGTGAGTTAACTAAATGATTAAAGATGTAAACTGTTAAAGAACTATTGAAAAAAGGACTTTATTATACTCTCAACTGATTACATTTTTAAGTCATATAAAAATGTTATTGGAAGTAGGCTGAAGAGATACAAGGGACTGTCAATGAATAATTTTGTTTGATAGACATTTATTTAAACCTGTTATTAAATAAAATTATTGTTACTTACAATTAATTTTAGTTATCCAGGGTTCAATTCTATATTTTTATAGCATCACTTGTCATTGAGTGCACTTGTTCATGAGAATCTCATGCCTCCTGAGCTATATCTTGCATAACTAGACCTATGTAAGTCAGGTTGTAGTGAGATGGAACTCTAGTGGCACCGTTTGGAAAACCAAACATAGAAATGTCTACATGCTTCCAGTCTCTATGGTGCTACATCCTCTGATGAGCAGAAAATATTGTTGTAGGGGGGTTAACATCTGCATTGGGGAATGCCAATCGATAGTTCCTTCCTGCAACATGCTCATCAGGAAATTGTTACAACCGAGGTAATAAAGGGGTTGTATGGTGGTCCAGTTACAATATATATATATATATATATATGTCATGCACACTACTTTTTTGTTTTTACTAAATATTTTATAGCTTTTCTTTTCATTATTATTCATGCAGTCTGCATAAAAGGCAGATATATATGCAATGTCTGAATTTCAGGCCCCACAGGAGGTTACTATAGATGGTGAGGCATGAAGCTTGATGTGATTAGACAATGGCTGCTTCAATACAAAGGAAGTCATAAAGTTATAGATACAAATGATGCATTTTGAGGTCCATCCTTATATTATTTTTATTATAGATATACCAAGTTTTAGCATGATCTCACCAGCCATCAACTGTGTGATGAATAGAATATTATAAACATAGTTGTAGAGGTACTTTAAACAGTGAGTTATAACAATGTCAAAGTTTCACCAACAAAAAAGACAGGTATATAAACTTCAAAAATAAGTCAGATAATCTTCAGAGTAATATGTTTTTCTTTGTCTTGGATTTTCTTTTACTTCATATAAGTCCAAGGAAAAAAAGCTATTATAAAGATTAATAAAGTAAACTTGTTTAGTTTCATGACTGTCTATTAGTTTTCCAAGCAACATCAAAAAGTACAGTTATTTCAATTTTTATTGTTCATATATTAAAATCCATGAATATATTTAACAAATATAATAAAATAAATGGTACAAGAGTATGCAGATAATTATCTACTATTGCTTAATAAATTTTAATATAAAACAATATTTATTACTTTGCTTAGTCAGTCTTTTGATATAGTGTATCTTTGTCAAAGCATGACTAAAGGGAATATTACCAATTACATTGGCATACGTCTGAAGAATAGTTTCTTTCAATAATAGTTCAATGATGTGAGTAAAATGATATTTGTGAAGTATAATTGACTTGATACAGCTTTTGTTGTTAATTTTATTTATAAATTGTCTAAGGAAAATTTTATATAGAATTTTACATCTATATAGTGACATTTATAATACTAGTAACAATTCAAAAATGTTATAACCAAAATATAAGTAAATATGCACTTTTACCAATCTTGTTATAAAATAAATTAAAGGTTATGTTTTTTAAGTGCTTAAATATTTTTGGGAAAAGTTTTATTGATTTTTTTTTAAATCTTAATTAAATTAAGTAGCAATTATTTTTTTTATTTTTTATAAAAAATTGCTTTAAAAGAAAAATATGAATAAATATTTAAATTCCAGTATTTTTACCTATTCAAGCATTCTTTTTAATAGGTAGTTGGAGTGAAGCATGAAAATTTAATCATTTTTATGGGCTTATGTTCTAAACCGCCAAATATTGTAATAGTGACAGAATTTTGCTCTAAAGGAACATTGCAGGTAATATATATAAAATAAATAAAATGTCCGTTAATTAAAAACAAAATTTTAATTATAATTGAAATAATAAATTTAACGGTTTACAAACTATTACAAACAATCCTTCAATCCGCAGAAGTACTTTTGGTTAATTTCTTAAACCTGCCTCAACTGCCATTAAATTAAAAAAAAAAAAACGTTAAATTTATTATTTCAGTTATATATATATACAATAATAATAACAAAGTAGTTTCTGTTTTCTTTATAACCTAAAGCTGAATGCACTTTCGGTAAAGTTAAGTAAAACTATATCTTGTGATTAAAACCATTACGCATTAATATAGTAAATCTGTTGAAATTATTCCTGTCAAAAAATATCCAATTTTTAAAAATTTTAAATCATAATGTTAATTTATAAATTGTTAATATATTAATAATAAAGTATATTAAATGTGGGCCATATTTACCAAAAAGAAGTTCAATTCTTAGCTGAATTTATGGTATAATGTCAGAGTGAAATCAAAGATTATCGTTTGGTCATTAAGATATTGCAATCTGTACTTTTTCATGTATATTTAATGATTTCTGAAAAAAAATTTTGGTTGAATTAATGAAAATTAATCAGTTTTGATATTGTGTACATTTATTTAAAATCTATGTTAATAACAATATTATTTACAAACCCGGTTTTAATTAGTAATTCTTAATCAGAAGATAATCAGTTTTTAACATGGGTTATTATCCTGTATACTCACTATTACATCGTTGAGTTGCAACATGATTAAGCAACTCATGTCAAAGGCAGATTACCTTCTGATTATATATATATATATATATATATTAGTTATGGTATATTTAAAACTTTAGACCTAGGGAGCGAATTTTTATTACCTATCTATATGCAGTGGTGCCTTAATAATATAATATTGAAATATTTGCTGATTTACAAAGAACTATAATGATATAATTTACATATTGTGAATAGAATTATTGCAAATTTCTTTATGAGATTTATAGTTTAATGTGTGACATAAAGGAAGATTCTAAAGATCAATTTTCATGATTCGGAATTTAGCTCTTACAGTTCTAATACCCTCAGCAACAAATCATTCCATTGTTTTATTTTAATAGTCAAGTCACCTCATAAACAATTATTTAACTAAATAAATAATATAAAAATAATCATATACATAAAATTTGGATTAAGTATGTACCTTTAACCATATATTATTGTCATTTTAGTTACAATGGGTTTTTATTTATTATTCTTTCACAATCAGCTGATTCAGTTAGGTAATTATGAAAATGTGATTTAACATTTTATAATTTTTAAAATAACTGTCAAATGTAAAAAAAATGTTCTTGATATTGTGAGTAATTTATACTGGTATCTCAATACACCATCAATATTGAGAAGTTCATTTTTTTAAAAGTACTATATTTTGCTAGCTGAATGAATTTCAAAAACATTATTAGTTTTATAACATTAAAAAAATTTTTGTAAAGCAAGTTTGCAAGATAGGATTAATTTCATGAGAAATAAAAGCTGTTGTAATGTTAATAAAGTAGTGTATGGGACATCAGTGTGTAAATGTACTTTTTGGAAGCATCACAAATTCTATGCTTAATATCATATGATAATTCAAGAGTTCATTTGGAAAGAACATTATTACAAATAAGCAATAAGTCAATTTAAAGACTACAACAATATAATCATCATCAACATTTTTCAAAATGTTTAATGAATGCTCCTTGATTAATAATAAGCCAATCTTGCAAAGATGATTAAATGGGGTATGCAACTTCAGTATGTTTTATAATTATCTTATTAGACCACAATAATATGATCTATCTGGCCTAAGTAAGTAAATTATCTAATAAAAAATAATTATAGTTTAACGATATCTGAATTTGAACCTCAGTTAAAACAACGTTAAAGAATGTTAAAATCAAAAAAGTTTCTTGGAAAAGAAAAACGATTTTATATATATAAAAGACCACTATTTTAAAACATGTAAAAATAGCGGGTTTTTTTTTTCAAAATAATAATAATAATAATAATAATAATAATAATAATAATAATGATGATGATGATGATGATGATGATGATGATGATAATAATAATAATAATAATAATAATAATAATAATAATGTAAAAAAAAGAATTTGATAATTTTTTAGTACATTGAGATACCTAGTAAATGACATAAATAAAAAAAATGACCAACATGTTCCATGTATAGAAGCATTCGTGGATTGCATATTTATTGGTGATAATCACCTCAAAAACTCGTTTCTAAAGTATTTTTTCTTTCGAGTCTTTCTTTTTTTTTCCGTTGGAGTTGAAAAGGTTTCTTTCATATACCTGTAGTCGTTATTATAAAATGACCTTAAAAAACGATTGTAATGTAGCCAATCCTGAAGAATAAAAATTTAAAACAGTAATAATTGAAAAAAATATAGAAAGCTGTTATATAAACATAATAAACAATTTAACGAACTGAATGACCAATATGATTCCTCTACAATAACTGACATTTAGAGAATTCCCCATAATATTCTACTGTCATAGATTTACAGTTAGTAAATATAATTTAAGAAAACAAAGGCAGTAATTAAATATAATTTTTTACATCATCAAGAATGGAAATTATTGAAATTCATTATGCTGTTCTTTGACATAACTTGTAATAAATAATAATTTTAAATGAATGCTAGGCGTGGTACAAATATAAAATTGTTTGTGAAAATGGATTTAAATTATTTAAACTTCAATTATGTAATAAATTTGAGGAAAAAAATGGATTTTTTATTTAATAAACAGTATCCGCAAACTTATAATGATATGAATTTTGTCAATTTTTCAGTTGAAAAGATACATTTGATTCAGAAATACGTCCGAAGGAGTTAAATATTTATGGATATTTGGGATGATTATAATTTGGAAGTAATTGCCGCTGTTCAAAATTCGTTTGAAATGATTACTTGGTGATAATCATATTGCTGATGAAATTATAAAGAAAATTAATTGTTATAAATTTAATGTAATTATATATTAAAATTCATGGGAACTGACGATTTTGGAATTTAAATTGAAGCTTAAAACTAATAATACGGTTTGTTTGAAAGAAGATAAAGGGCTGGAATATGTTTAATGATGAAATATCGGTATATTGAGAAAGTTAAAGTGCAAATGGAAAAACTTGTTTTTGTTTTTATTTTTGACTGAAGAATATAATATGGTATTATAAAAAAAAGATTATAATATGGATAGTCAGAGAATATAATTGATCAACAATATTTTAAAAACGCTAAAAATAAAGCCATAAGTAATAATGTGTACTATAAGATATATTCTTCTGGACCTCTCCTATTTTTGAAAGTATAAAATTACATAAAGAAGATAATTATTTGCAAATTATGATTTATTTTGGAGGTTCATTATATATCACATATCTAAATATATTAGTAAGTTGTTACAAGAGATTTTAAGATTTGAGGAAATGCTATTGATTTATCTTTTGATTTTGTAGATAGATTTAAAAATATAATGATTGATGAGAGTGATGTTATTGGCATTAGATGTAACAGAAATGGATGGTTCTATTGATAGAGTGAATTGCATAAAAATAATTGAACAGGTATTAATTCTTTAATATTTTTGTTGATAACATTGTTGTTTCTTTTGAAGATGCATATTATAAAATGGCTACATGTTGATATATGGATCTGTCTGTTGTTACACAAACTTGCACGTTTGTTTTGTCTACATAAGAGAGTACTATTTTAGATATGTGTACTTTTAAAGATATTAAAATTTATAAAAGGTATGTGGATGATGTTTTTGTTTGCAGAAATATCAATATTATAAATTTACTTGTAGAAAAGCTAAATAATTTGAATGTTTTGAAATGGACAAATGTATTAAGTATTTGGATTTATTAATTACAAGAGATAATAGCATATTAAGTTACAAATTGATAATCAAACTATTGCAAGAAAATGGATATATAAATTGTAATGGCAAGTTTTACATCTTTTTGTTTCGTAATGAAAAATTATGTTCTTACCAATGTAATAAATTAAAACAATATTGAGATATTTTACAAGGTATTGCTTGAAGTTGGTTATAAAATTGAACAGATTCACAATATTTTATATTAATTTAAAAAGAGTTATAGTAATTTAAATAAGTTGAAGATTGATAATAAAAAATGGATATCTATTCCACATATTTCAAATGCTCAAATGAAATTTTTAAGGATATATATATGATAACAGATAGCATTCTACCAAAAACACCGTAAAGCATAGTTTTCTGTTTACATAAATGTCAGAGTGAGCATTCACAATCTCTAACTTTAATTCCACTTTCAGATCATGATTTCAAGCTATTTGCTATCGTCAGTGAAATTCCTGTCTTTCACTGACGATAGCAAATAGCTTGAAATCATGATCTGAAAGTGGAATTAAAGTTAGAGATAGTGAATGCTCGCTCTGACATTTATGTAAACAGAAAACTATGCTTGATGGTGTTTTTGGTAGAACGCCATCTGTTATCATAAATACAAGAATTAGCAAGTTTTTTAACTTGTGTTTTTTTTGTTTTTCATAAATGTACCTTTGAGGTCTTTCTTGCAATGATGTATATTGCAGAGGCTCTACTATGTGGTGATGCTGAACTGAGATCAGACCCATGTAGCTATCTGGCTTTCTATGCTGAGTTTGAAGACATTAATGTGTCTAAAAGATTCACGCTTGCAAGCTGAATAGAAACTGTTTCATAAATGCTCAGAGTTTGTGTTTAGATCTAGTTTCTTATTCCTGTCTAGTTTCTTATTCCTGTCTTTCACTGATGATAGCAAATAGCTTGAAATCATGATCTGAAAGTTGAATTAAAGTTAGAGATAGTGAATGCTCACTCTAATGTTTATGTAAACAGAAAACTATGCTTGACGGTGTTTTTGGTAGAACGCCATCTGTTATCATAAATACAAGTGTTAGCAAGTTTTTTAACTTGTGTTTTTTTTGTTTTTTATATATATATATATAATGGTAAATGCAATATTATAGTCTAAATTCTTTTGTAGCGCTTTTTTGGTTATTCAGCTTTAACTGAATTTTAAACTTTTTAAACTTAATGTTACTGTATATTTCCATAATCTGTGTATGGGGCCATATTTGCAACTTGCCTATTAATAATATCATCCTTATATTTATCAATAAAAATTGCCTCTTTAATTTTCCTCTTTTTATGATTTCTTTCTTTCATTAATATTTTTATTTCACTACTATTAAATGTAAAGCTATAATTACAAGTTTTTTCATGGTCAAAGAATACTGATGCTGTATTAAATTGACTATTTACTTTATTTTTAATTTGATTATATAATAATTGATGCTCCAATCTTTTTTCCACAGAACACCTTGGTTTCACCGATATAAAATTTCTGACATCGACATAAAATTTGATAAATTATATTACGTCTTTGCAATTTAGGAATTATACTCTTAGAATTATTAATCAATCGATTAACATTTGGAGGAACACAAAATGAAATATTATACTTTTCTTTAAATATATTCTTAATTAATTTAGATTGCATGTTATTTATAAATGGCATAGATATCCATTTTTTATTATCTAAAGTAATACTGCAAACATTTTTTTATTATTAAATGAATTTACTGTATGCAAGATTTGGCTTTTATCATAACCAACCTTTAAAAGTCCATTAGCAAAAAGTTCAATATTAAAAATGTTATCAATATAAGAATGATGTTATTAATAGTCACGTTGCAAATACGGCCATACACAGCTCATGGAAATATATGTAACATTAAGTTTAAAAATTTTGAAATTCAGTTAAAGCTGATGAGGATTATCACATAATCGAAAGTGCTACAAAAGAATTTAGACTATAATATTGCATTTACCATTATATATATATATGTAATATACAAATCAATATATATATATATCAAAATACAGTACAATTTATATAAATTATATTCTTTTAGAAGTACTTTTGACTATACACTTTGTAGTCTTTATCAACTATATAACATTGAATAATCAAAATGAGACAGCCCTTAACAATACCCATAGTTCAATTCAGATTTCCCACAATTCTGTTATCTTAACATTTGATGACTGGCGATTCATTAACATTTGACGATTTCTTGAAATCAACATAGCCTCTTTTATTTTACATTTATTATGACAACGTTCAATTTGAATAATTTTCATATTTTTATAATCAAATTTAAATCCATATTGACAAGATTTATTATGATCAAATATAACAGATGATGAAGGTTTATTTACATCTGTTCCATATTGATTCTCTTTTTGAATTCTATTATATAAAAGCATATGTTCTTTTATTCTCTTCTCAAATGTACACTTAGATTCACCAATGTATTGTACGCCGCATCCACATATCAATCTATATATAATAGAATTTTGATTAAACTTTGAATTTTGAATTTTAGAATTATTAAGCAATCTATTTATGTTATTTGTAGAGAAAAAAGCAATATGACACAAACCATTATAAATTTTCCTAATAAACTTGACCTGCTCATCTGATATAAATGGCATTGAAATCCATTTCATTTTGATATTTTTATTTTTAATTTTATTATAGTGTTGATTTCTTTTAAATCCTTTAATAATATTAGCAATTGCATTTTTTATAATAACCAATTTTCAAAAAGAGAATCAATATGGAACAGATGTAAATAAATCTTCATCATCTGTTATATTTGATCATAATAAATCTTGTCAATATGGATTTAAATTTGATTATAAAAATATGAAAATTATTCAAATTGAACGTTGTCATAATAAACGTAAAATAAAAGAGGCTATGTTGATTTCAAGAAATCGTCAAATGTTAATGAATCGCCAGTCATCAAATGTTAAGATAACAGAATTGTGGGAAATCTGAATTGAACTATGGGTATTGTTAAGGGTTGTCTCATTTTGATTATTCAACGTTATATAGTTGATAAAGACTACAAAGTGTATAGTCGAAAGTACTTCTAAAAGAATATAATTTATATAAATTGTACTGTATTTTGACATATATATATTGATTTGTATATTACATATATTGTGAAACATAACGGGTATTGTATTTTATATATAAGAATGTGTTTAATGTTTCATTTTGTGTTGCAAATAATGTTAATAAGTTAGTGAATCATTCCAAAAATATCATATTTCAAGCAAAAAGGAATCTTGGGTTCAATTTTTTTTTGTGGCTTCTGTTATCATATATAAGTAAATCGAAGTGCAGTATTGAGAAAAGATTAAAGGTGCATGAATTGTTATGCAAGTGTGTGAAAAGAAAAATTAATAGAGATTTAATGACTACTTCAGTTTTCTTGGATCATGAAAGAACATGTAAATATAAATTTAAATTTGATCTTGAAAGTGTTAACAAACTTCATGAAGAGAGAAACCATAATAAAAAAAAAAAATTAAGAAGGCAATTTTAATAATGAGAAATAAAATAAATATTATTGATCGAACAGTTGCAAACATTAAAATTTGGAATGCATGGAATTTAAATTGAAAACGTTTGCTTCCTTATGTTTTTTGTATTTAACTGCAGTTCAAGAAGGTTAATAAAATAACTGAAAAATTTTTTAAACCATAAATGAATTCACTTTTTAGCTTACTATCTAATATAAAATTTATCGAATAGATGTTAACACTATATATTTGCATATCCAGATATAAAATAGGTTGCCAAATATTTTCACAATTAGTAGAACTCATCAAAATATTGTGAAAATATTTAAAAACTTGTATTATTTTCAGTTTTCAACAAAAAATCACTGCTAATTTGCTGCTTCCATCTTTTTGAGTATTAATGCTTAATTTAATTACAATATAATAAATCATTATCTAATAAAATAGATTGGCATTGATATTAATAAAAAGTAGGCATATTTACAGGTTTTTTTAATAAAATAATTCCTTAGAATCTTTTTGTAATTTAATGTATTCTGTGTTTGTTTTGTAAAGTAGACATACATATGTGTGTGCTACTAAAATATGTTTTTTCTAGTACATTTTTACATTACTGTTGCACTTTTTTTCGAATTATTGACAAATCACTTGAAAATGAACTGATGAAGATAAAAATCAGCATTGTTTCTATGTTTGGAATTAAGATTCCTTTTTACCATCATTATAAAAGTATAAAAAGACAATGGATTGAAACTTTAGTTTATATATTTTAATTTTCTAATTAAATAGATGAAATGTATCAAAAATACTTCAAAATAGTCAATCGGATAAAGTATATTTAAAAAACTATAGCAATGCAATAAAAAATTGTATGAGAATTAAAGCTGTTCTTTTTAAAAAAAATAAAAACACTGCTTAGCATATACCGTTCAATATATGATGCTTTTTTTTGTTCAAAAGTCAAAATAATAACATTGGGTCTTTTTTATTTCATTCTTTTTATTATTATTATTTTCTCTTCAGTGACTGATATCTTACATTAACTTAGCTAATAATAATAATCCTTTGATATGTTGTTGTTGTTATTATTATTATTATTTATTTATTTTTAATTTATTTATTTTAGGAATTTTTATTCAATGATGATCTTGAAGTTGATTGGATAATACGCTCTTCTTTTATTAATGACTTAATTAATGTAAGTATCCAATAAAACTGTTTCCTATAAGTTGTTACACTGGAATTAGAATTATATAATAAATGATTTGGGTAAAATATTTTATTTGGAACATTGCAATGTAAAATAACTGTCTAAGCCAAAGGTTAAAGTTATTACATGTACGGAAGAAGTTTTGCTAACTATATATTACAAAAATAGTTTGAAAGAAGTTTTTAATACCTGTTTAAATAAAAGTATTAATTTATATGAAGTCTATCTATTGTTTACTATGTTTAAAAAAATTGCAAAACAAAATAATATGCTATAAATTAATTAAATATTTTTCAACTAGATCATAATAAAAATTAACAGGATTTTAATATTAAAAAATAAGTAAGATCAAAAAAATAAAAATTATAAAATATTGCAACTATAATATATTTAATAAAGCAAGAATAAAAATTGGCAATGTTTTTAAACATTTTCGTTTAACTTTAAAATTCTCCTGGTTTGTTTAACATAAATTTTGTAATTAAATTTTAACATATTTCTAGATAATATATTGCTTTGAAATTTTATACATATTTTAGAAATATATTGGTGTTGGCAGACTGAATTTTAAATGCATTCATGTCAGTCCAGCGCAGTATATTATTTAATATATATATATAATTTAAAACAATCAGTTTAAAACAAAACTGAAACATATAACTTACTATTAATAAAAAAAATATTTAATACATCAACTCGGCTTTCATCCTTATTGGAATCTTATCAAGATGTTTTGATCCAATGGACATTATTTGCATTACATTACAATAAATATAATTAGTAAAATATATACTTATTCATAAAAATAATTAAACTTATTACACTCTTTATATATATATATATATATATATATATATATATATATATATATATATATATATATATATATATATATATATATATATATATATATATATATATATATATATATTGTGCCATTACAATTTAGTCATTAGCTAAATTTGTAGTAATGTGCATATAAGAAAATGTGGAACAAAATCATCATCACATTTTTATATAAAAAGGAAGCTGTAGGGCATCCAAGTTTAAACCCTACAAGATCCAGTTTTAAAAATTTTAAGACAGATAGAGAGGGGGGCAACAGTTATATTCTTTATTTGTCTGTGTGTTGATAAAAACTCAAAAAAAGTTTTACACACAGTTAATTATTCAGTATTTATTTTTTTTTGTTAAAAAATAAAGTTATAATGCATATGTATAGGCAGTGTGTGTTATAAAAGCTATTTAGTTGGCCATTTTTAAATTACACATATTAACTTTCTTTAAAACTAACCTACATTTGCTAAATTTTAATATCTTATTCTATACTTCTATTTTTGCTTTTCTATAATTGTAAGTCGGAATTAAAAGCTAAGGATTTAATTTTAAATATTAAGATTAGAATTACTCAGCTAGCAATTAGATTATTTAAGGTCAGTTTATACATGATTTGAATGATGAAGTGTGTGTGTTACATCACATAAATATATCTACATTTATTAAATATTGAGAGAAAGAGAGAAAAATCTGTTATACTATTTTTTTTACTCAACAATTTTGTATTATAAGGGTTGTTTTTCTGTTGAAAAACTTAGAGACGATATGAGTACTCTAATTTTAAAAAGGTCTCATCTTAAGATCAAAAGAAAGAAGTTCAAATTTGAGATGTTACATAGGTGTCAAAAAAGGATTAAGACTATTTTTTCCTTCAAAACAAAAGTTTGTCTAAAAATCAGGATACTGAGATTTTTCATACTATTCAACTAAAAACATGATTTGGTTGAAAATAAGTTATAGGTCTAATTAAAAGAGATGTCCAAAAATAGAAAAAAAAATTGGATATAAAAGCAGTCTGGAAAATCAGTTGACATTATTGTTGTTATAGAGATTTTTGAAATTATTGAAACTAAAGCAGACAAACATTTTTAATTCTGCTAGATAAACTTTTTTTTAAAAAAAAATCATTTTTTTAAATATCAAGCTTTGAATATTGAAAATATAAGGATGGCAGGCTAAGAAAAATTAATATATATCTCATCTGTTGGCTGAGTCATCATCAACTAGCACATAATATAGGAAAGAAAAGATGTCTTGTCAGAAAAACAATATTCTACACCTTTCAACTGACTGAGAGAAATAAGATGTTTTTAAATAGAAAGAAGAAAACATTCACCTGCATTTGGAGGCAATCAAAAAAAGAGTAATCTACTGATAAATATTAAATCATCAAGTCCAATTAATTGTTCCAGCAACTGAGTTTAAATCCTGCACAATTTATAAATGTGAAAACAACTGCTGTACTTCATCCACTAAAAGAATCATGCTTGACAGGAAGAGAAGAAAAGTTAATATAATGATTTCCAAATTGTCCACTAAAGCAAATAACCTCAATAGGATCATCATCATCAAACAATTATACACTTCAAGAAAGAGATTGTTCCAGAGAGAAATGGAAATGGTAGATGCAAAATATAGACATTGAACAAGATAAATTTGACTCGTTGGAAGTCGTTACAAAGAACTGGTAGTATAAATTTTTTATATATTTTCTTTATAATATTAGAGACTTAGTAAAATTTTAGCAACAGAGTGGTATATTTTTATTTAAAAAACTTTTAAAACAACCAAGATCAATTGAAACCAAGAATTTCTTAATAATGATTTTGTATGTACCAAAATTATGATTTTTTATTGATTTACAGTTACGAAATATTATTAATGTGTATAATGATTTTTTTTGTATATTATTATTTTGGTTTTAAATAATATTTTGGTTTTTACAGGGTAAACACACACAAACATAATAATACTTTATCTGTGTATAATTGCGAGTGAATGTGAAGAAATAAGCAGTATTAAAATATTAAATTATTTTGTTTTAAGAAAGTATAGGTTTCAGAGTGTAGAAGGGAGGGGGATAGAAAGATACTTTAAAACTTGCTCTTTCCAATTTTACTAACATTTATTTTTTATCATTCTTCTTGGCACGTTAGATTATAAAGTATGTGTGCCAATGAGTGAATATTTTTTTTATGAAATACTTTTTTTGTGGATGGAACATTTTAACAAATCGGTTACCCAATTTAATACAATATACATTTGACATGAAAAGGGGGAAGAACTTGAAATTAATCTGAAGATTGCAATATAATCAATTATTATTGTCATTATTATTCATCTCAATTTTCATGTTTATCTATAAATTTTCATGTAGATATTAGTAAGGCATTAATAAATGTTAATTTGTTTTATTAAACGAGGCGTATATATTTCATTAAGAGTAGTCTTTATTAAGTGTGATCATTCATCATAAAGGTGAATATTAGCTATTTAAGTTCCAATTAGATATACTAAAATGAAGCAATGATTATGAATTTCTTTATAAAAATTAGGTTTTATATTTAGGCTTAGTCCTAAAGCTGTGGTTGAAACCATTATCATTATCATTATCATCATCATCATGTTGCTGTTTATATGTTTAAAGGCCATAAATAAATATTGATTTCATAGTATTTATTGATTTCTTAGTATTATTATAACCACCATCCCATCATCTATTTCATGCAAGGATGAGTGAATTGCTATCCTAAATTAATAATATAATCAGAGCTAGTAAAACTTATAAAAAAATATTGAAACACATTTGTTATGTTAAGGTCTAAGAAATAGATTTCTGTCTAATGAATTCCACTTTGGTTTAAAGATGTTTTATGTTTACCTAAATATTAGTGCATACAGTGATATGGCTCTAAAAAGCAAAATCCTCCATTTTTATTAGAAATAAAGTACCAAAAAGGGATTCGAACCTGATACATGTGAAAAGGTTATTAGATATAACTGTGTCTAGATTCAGATAATCTAGTGGTGCCCTGCTAGACCATATTTACTTGGTATTTGTTTAAATATGCACTTAACATCAAACCAAGAAATGAAAGTGAACAAAATCTACTGTCTGTATACCTGAGAAGATATTTTATTGAGTTACTAGTATACCTGAGTTATAATAGTTGTTATTAATAATTTGTTTATAATTATTGATATTGTGATATCTTAAGAAATCTAATTATAGAAGTATGTTTCATTGAATCCAATGACCCTTAATATGATTGATAACTCAGTCTGATCTTTTGTTTAATAGCTTATGCTCAGCAAGTTGCATATTATAATTCTTTTCTCTTTGATATGAAATAAAAAGCTACAATTCTTTTTTGTTTATTAAGCTAAATAATATTTTATTTAATATCTTTTGATCTCTTAATTATGTTACAATATATATATATCTTAATTATGTTACAATATATATATATATATATACACACACACACAAAATAATTTAAAATAAAACATTTTAAATTATTACTCTACAGTTTCCAATAATCGAATAATGCTCACCCTCAGCCCAGTTATGCAAACTTGTATTTTCAAGAAAATTTAAACATTTGTGTAAACATGATTAAAGCTTCAGCACACTAAGGGGAAATGGGTCCTGTTAGATTGTTGGAAACTTTAGAGTCATAATTTAAAATGATTTTATAGATTGTTTTGTAAATATATACATATATTAACAAAGACTTGTAATAAGTTTAATCATTTTTATGTACATGCATATATTTTACTAATTATTTTATTGTAATGTAATACAAATAATGTCTATTGGATGGAGTTGCAATAGATAGCTGGTCATGTGATTTTGTAAAAAGAAACATCTTGATAAGTTTCAATACGAATGAAAGCCGAGTTGATGCATTAAATATTGTTTTATTTATAGTGAGTTGTCTGTTTCAATTTTGTTTTAAATTGATTATTAAAAAAATTATAAAAACAAATCTCAATTTCTTTTGCATGTAGAAATTGCATTAACTTTAATTATTTTCATTGTAATATTTTTTAATGTTTACTTTCATAAACAAAATAATATTGGAATTTGTATTTTAATAAGCTAATTTTTTTTCCAAATATTGCACAAACTTCAATATTGTTTTATTCTTTGTTTTAATTAAAATTGGACTAATTATGAAACTAATCACAATAATAAAATGTTAAAAATAATTGATCTAAGCACTTTTATTTTACTGTGCGAATAGAAAGAAGTTAAAAATAATATATGTATATAAACATAACAACATTTATTTATTGTACACTAAAAGTCAAAGTAATTTAATTATTTAACTTCTGGTCATCTGATGCTTTTAATAAATTTCAAGTTAAATATAAAAATGCCATTTGTGGTTAACATAGTAATTATTTTTGGTTTTCAATGCATAATAAATAAAAAATATTTATTATAAACTATATATATATATATATTATTTTTTAAATATTTAGTTGATGAACATCAGTTAGAAAAAAATGTGCATAAAATAATGTAAACGTTAATAATTTTGAAAGTAACTTCAATAAAAAAAAAAAAAAACTTAGTCAATGATTTTAAAATTTTGTTATATAATTATAAAGTTTTTGATTTTATTAACAAACTGTTTAATTAATATAAATAAAGATGTTTTTTACATAATTTTTGAAAGTTTATAAAATTTTTTTGATCGGTTGTAATTTCTATTAATGAATATTTTGAATATGTCGTATACTAGTTCCGATTTTTATTAAAACCTTAATTATATTAAATTTATTAAGCGCTAGAAGATGATGTAATAATAATGTGAAAGGCTAAAACCTTCCACAGAAGTGCCTTAAAAATGCTTATGTGACAGCCAATCAAATGCAATAATGACTGCACGTAAAACTCTCAATTCAAAAACACAAGACAGAACTACCAGAAAAAGATGGGACCTACCTTCTTCTTTACTTAAATTTATATATAAATAAGTCAGACTCAAGCATTCTGAACTAAGAATGTGAAGCTTAAAAACCTTCATGTCTTATTCACTAAATCTTATATATTAATAAACAAGCGAGAGATTTCGATTTACAACTAAGCAATTTTCAAATCTAATGCAATAATAGTAACAAATGTAAATATATTAAATTTATTAAGTGCTAAACTGTCTTATTTATATAAAAATTTAAATGAGAAAAAAGTGGGTCTCAGTTGGTCCAGATTATCATCTCTACACATATATACAATAAGTGCTGAGATATATATTAAGGTAGCCAATCTTCATACTTTAATGGACAGACTTCAATCCACTCAACACTCCAACTCTTCAACCATCTATCCAATTAAAAATCTGATGTAGGAATGTTCAAAGGACCACCCTGAGGCCAAGATTCTCATCATACCCATGTTGACCTAAAGTCAATCTGATCCCACATGTACATGACATAATCCATTTAATACATATATGAGGGATGCAGGGTGGCCTCTAAACATTGCATCATCAGATTTTCAATTGAATGGATGTTTGAAGAGTTGGAACATGGAGTGTAATGAAGCCTGTCCATTAAAGTATGAAGATTTTCTATCTTAATATATATCTGAGCAATTATTGCATATATGTGTAGAGATGATAATCTGGACCAACTGATTATTGCTGGTATAGCATGAAATACATATCATCATTATCATCATCATCATCAACAATCATTATCAATCCACTGCAGGATGAAGGTCTCTCCAAGTTTAATCCATCTTCTCTGATCTTTAGCTTCTCTTCTCCACATCACCCCTGCACACTTTCTTATTTCATCCATCCATCTCACATGTGGTCTTTTTCTGGGTCTTTTATTCATAAGATCTTTTGGAAAACAGTTTAAAATTTCAATTGTCAATCTATTATCATCTCTTCTAGCAATATGTCCAGCCCAACTTCACTTGAATCTTTTAATTTTTTCAATGAGGTCAGTAACACATGTTTGTTCTTGTACCCATACATTGCATTTTCAATCTCTTTTTGTTACTTCCAACATACATATCTCCATATTTCTTTGAGTGATCTGAAGTCTCTGTATTGCTCTATTAAGTGTCCAAGTCTCATATCCATAAGTAAGAACTGGTAAAACACATTTGTTAAAAACCTTCCTTTTCAAACACATAGGCATATTTCCCTTTAGTATCAAGTTATTTCTACCAAAAACACTCCAATCAAGTTTAATTCTATGATTAATTTTCTCCATTATGTTTCCATCTGTATTAATAATCTGACCAAGGTATTTGTAACTTTTAACTTTCTCTAATTTATCATTATCAATCTTTATTTTCACATTTTGAGCTAATCAATTAAACATTACTTTAGTCTTTTTAACATTTATCTTTAGTCCTACTTTCCTACTTTCATCTGATAACTCCTGCAACATTTCCTGCAGCTCTGAAATACATATAATGGTGATTATTTATCTTTTTGACATATATGTCTTTAAGTGTATCAGTGTTATGAAATAGAGTAGAGAGTGGTGGGAAGTGTGAAAGTCTGTGCTCATATACCCTATATATTACATATATTGATACAGGTATATAATAAGCGTGTATTTCAGTTAAAGGTATTTTAGAAAAATAAAAATATAATTAAAGCATATTGTAATGTAGGAATTTTATATTTACTATTTTAAAAGATAGCTTATCTGTTTTTTAACTAAAAAAGAAAAAAATTCCAAAATGTTACAAATGGATAATGAAAACAAGGGAAAATAAATTATGGCATTAAAAAATAAGGTAAATGATAGTACAAGTGTAATATTAAAAACTTTAATTAGAGAAAATTACAATCTAATCAAGATTATAATACTTTTGTAAATTATCTTATCAGGAGGAATTAGCTTTTACTGGAAATCAATAATATTTCCAGCTGATTAGATAATATTATAATTAATGGTGTAATTAAAAATAGGATTAACTAATTAGAATAAAAATTTGGAATTAATGACATGTGTGACCTCAGACAATGAGTTTGCCAAGAATATAAAAAGTACTAATTTTATATTGTATTCAGTTTGCTGAGTTGTGCTGATTAAAGTTTGTTATCATTTTTAGTCTACTGTCATTTCAGTTTGCTGATATTAAAAGCAGTGTAATCATTCTACTCCTGACTAGCTCTACTAATTTTACTGATTCCTTCATAGACAAGAATCACTTTATCCATCTGCATTATATAAATATTTATGCAGATGTTTTAGCATCACCATGCATTGTTAAACTAGCGAAGGCATGCTTATTTGATATTCATTTCCCAATTCTTTCACATGTTACCACCTGTAATAAAGTAAATATTCTTAATAACTATTGCTGAGATATATATCCATCATTATAAAAGATTATTACTGATTAAAAGCCCTATATGCATGCTACTCTACTAAGAAAAAGTGACAAGCTGTTTTAAAGCAACTGGGAATGCCATGAACTCAATCTTTTTTTTAAAAAAAGACAGGGGTGCACTCCAGAAAAAGCTAAAACAAAATCTAGGCAAACATATATGATAATTTAAAGTCTAGATAGATTTTATTCTCTTTACAAACTTTTATAAAATTAAAAAGAATTGAATTCTAATCCTTTATTTATAAATGGAATGATCTATATTAAATAACTTTATAATTAGTGTAATTTAGTTTATGTTTATTTTTGATTATTGTTATATGTTTATGTAAATAAACATGTTGTTTTAAATTGTTAATTTGGAGTAATTCTCTCTCCCCATATCTCACCCAACAATATTAACTAAGATAAAATTCTGTTAATTATATATGTGTATTTGAAATAGATTGTCTGAGAGCTTGAATCATGTCAGTTTTTTAATCTTTGTGCTAGTCAGGGAATGAAGCACTTGAAGCATTTTAAAACATTTTTTTTTATATTCCAGCCTTTGATTTGATGGTTCTTGAGGATTTATCCTCAGTATAAATAAAATTTTCCACAGGAGAGGTGTTTGCTTCTTGAAGTTATGGAGCAAGTTCAATAGTGTTGATAGATGGTCATGCATTGTATATTTGTATACAATCTTGTTCTGACTGTCAGTATGGTTAATGCATAAAAATTGTAACCATATTAACTTCTCTGCTTGTATAACAATTCCATAAGTTTATTTAAATTATTATTATTGTTAAAATTTAGATATATAAAAAATACTAATTCATTATTAATTGCTATCCCAACTTGAGGATGATAACATTTTAGTTATAATTGTCTATCTAAATATGGAAATAGTGAGTTTCCTTTTCAAATATCCAAAGGGTGTGCTCAGATGATTTGGTTGTAGTTATATCATATATAAATATTTGATCAAGTAATTATTTAATTGGGTGCTTGTCTTATAGCTAAAGATGCCATTGGATGGCGCTGTTTTCATGCTAAAACTATAAAATATGAACATTCATGGGCCATTGATTTTAATATTTTTTCTGTGCTTTTTTGTAATGCGAAAATAAAAACAAAACAAAATCGTCTTTTTTAAATATTATTTTTTATTAACGTATACAATTTAAATGATAATAATAAATGTAAAATAAAATCAACAAATTATAATTTGATTCGTGTTTTTTATATCGTATACTTTTTAAATTTTACGGCTTTTTTTTTATCACTTTTCTATCGGATATTTTTTTACTTGTGTTACAATTTTTTTTGTTGTTGTTTAACTAAAAAATAATAATTGTAATGAAAGTAAAAGTTGTTACGGTTATATTTAGGGTTAGTTTTAGGGTTAGTTTAGGGTTAGTTTTAGGGTTAGGTTTAGTTTTAGGGTTAGTGTTCTGTTGTTTGTAATGTTAAAATAAAAAAATTCAAAATCGTAACCATACTCGGACAAAAAAAAGAAACTCAAACTTTTTTAAACAACAACAAACACATACAAATGTCTTCTTTACTTATTAAACATGTTTATAATATTTGCTTTTTATGAAATTTACAAAAAAAAACTGTATATTTAAACTTTTCTTACTGGATATTTTTTTCATACTGCTCTTTTTTATTTCAAAAATATACAGACGGTAGAATCTTCTTTGTCTCATGGAATGTTACTAACAGTACGTTACTTGACACGTTACCTAATTGCAACTCAATAAAAACATAGATATTTAACATTTTCCCAAATAAAAGTTCCATACAGTACATTGTAAAAAGTTTTATAATTATTGCTTTAAAAAATCTGAACATTTCAATAGTTTAAAATAAAAAAATCCAATGAAAACAACATTTCAATACAATTCAGATACAAACTCTCTCATCAAGCCATAATTATTTTATAAATTGTGTGAATTCGGAAAATGTATTTGCTGCTATGTGACATACATGCTGTACTGTGATGCGACATAGCGGCCTGCATTCTGTAGCACAACAAAAAAGTTGTATTATAGAAAACGCGGGTTCGAATGTGTCGGCTGCGGAAACAGCATTTTTATGTGTTTTAGCATGAAAACTGCGCCATAGAATGACATCTTTAGCTAAAAGATGAGTACCTTTAATTGTCATCTTAAAATAACCTTGGCTATCAGATAAAAAATAGTAGTAATAAAATAAAAATTGATAATTTGATGAGAGTTGTGAAAGTGGAGCAAATAGCTAACACTAAAATGTTAACTTTATTTTAGTTAAACAAATTTGTATATATATATTAACGAAACTTAAATATATTCCAAATAACAGTAAACAATTTATAATATAATATAAATAAAAACTCATAAAGAAATATTTTCGATTATATTCATAATCATTTTTTTTTAAAGTTGAGTTGATAATGATTATGAATATAATCAAAAATATTTCTTTATATTATATTATAAATAATATTTGTTTAAATCGCAATTTGCTAAATTGGAAATAATAATTGAAAGTTTGCCTGATCATTCTTAAGACCGCTGTTTAAAATCTGTTTGGCTGTCTTAGCACATGTGAAAGATTAGCAAACTTTCAATTATTATATTATAAATTGTTTACCATTATTTGGAATATATTTAAGTTTCGTTATTATATTGTTAATATTAGCGGACATTTTATTTTGTTATATATATATAAAGAGCCTGCTAATACCTCTAAACAAGCTTATTTATTTTATTTTTTATGATGAATGCTACAAGAGAAAATACCTGAAACCTTTATCTATGATGGTCCCCATCCTTAGATTAGTCACATGTCACATGACCTATATAGTTTGCATTACCAATATGTAATATATTATTAATTTTGCTATTAGGGCTTTGGCTATATTAAATTGTTAAGCCTACTGATATATGGGATCACTGAATTTAGTCCAGGGCCATATAGTTTCTTTAGTTAAAGAGCTGAATTTGAAGATATGTAAGTGTCTGAAGATTTAGATCTTTTTTTTAATATTTAAGAATTAGATAAATGCTTGGCTTGAGTTAGTATTTTGAATCTAATGTCCTAGCTCTTCACTGATGAGAGCCATA
Source organism: Epiperipatus broadwayi (assembly GCA_028023455.1). NCBI lineage: Eukaryota > Metazoa > Onychophora > Udeonychophora > Euonychophora > Peripatidae > Epiperipatus > Epiperipatus broadwayi. Next base: position 55,966 of record JAQFVV010001279.1, read on the forward strand.
GCTCAAAAACAGTCTGGGGATGTGAACCATCACAGATAAAAGCTTCAGGTATTTTCTCTTGTAGCATTTATCATAAAAAATAAAATAAATAAGGTTGTTTATAGCTACTATCTGGCCATTTATATATTACATATTGGTAATGCGAGCTACATAGATCATGTGATATGTGACTAATTTTTATTTAGATATATATAACAAATTTATATATGTATATGAAGTAGTTAAAAAAAGATAAGATTAAAATAAGTAATCATGGGTAGAATTATAAAAATAGAAGTATAACAACAGCAATGGTAGAAATCATAAATAAGCAGACAGCTAATGTTACAGGAGATTGCGGTGGGGAAATTCATGCAAACAAACCAATTAAATGTAAAGAATAAATTAAAAATATATAATACATTAACTAAAGAAAAGAGAAAAGATAGTAAAACAATAGCAACATTAAAAATAAATAAAGAAAGAAAGAAATTAACTATTATTATTAAAGAAACATCCGAAAATTAAACTTGGTAAATGATTATTAGAACAAAGGTAAAAATGAAAGCTTAAGATAAAGATTTTAAAAATGTTCCTAGAAAGGAAGAACAAAATAATAAAACTGAAATATAGGATGGCTCAAATAAGCAAGAAAACAATGGTGTCATGATCATGATGACCAAAATGTTTGAAGAACTTAAAAGTCAAAATAAGGAGACATCTAAAGAGCTTAAAAAACAGAATGAACATAACCAAAATAAACAAATGGTTGAAGAGCTTAAAACAACAAAATGAAAAAATTAAAAACCAAAATAAGGAAACAACTGATGAGTTAAAAAATCAAAATTATGAGACAATCATAAAATTAGAAAGTCAAGCTATAAACGTTTCATCATCTATCAGTGAATGTTGAATGTACAGAAAATTTTAAATGTTATTTAAACTTTTCAGATACAAACAACTTTTTAATAATAATACACAATTAGACAATACAAATAAATAATTACATGTTTCAAGTAGTACTATTCTTCACTCTTCTTCAGGTGTTTCTGACTTGATATGCACAGTGTTGCTATTTGCATAGAAGTTGAACTCACACCATTAGATTCTTGAATATTGAATTTAAGGCAAACACTCAAACCAACTGAACTATTCTATTAAAGGCAACATATAGAAGGAATTTGATATATTTATATATGAAGGTTGGTTCAAATCCTCCTGAGTCCTATAAGTTTTTATATAAATATATCAAATATCTACTATCTATTGCCTTTGACAGAATAGCTCAGTTGGTTAGAGCTTTTGCCTTAAATTCAATATTCAAGAATCTATAGTTGCAAGGTCAACATTTATGTGAATATTGTTACTATGGATATCAGGTCAGCAATACCTGATGAAAAGTGGAGAATAATACTATTCAAAGTGTTATGTAATTACTAATTGTGTATTAGTATTAACAAGTTGTTTGTACTTGAAAAGTTTAGATAAGGTTTAAAATTTTCTGTTCATTCAACATTCAATCATAGATGATGGAACTAGTGTAATGTATCACATCTAATAATATGCCTTCATTACAAACTTTTAGGCAAATATCAAACTATAATGCTCAAAATATTAGAGCAGCAAATTCAATTAGGATATGGAAAAATGAATGCAGACATTATGAAAGAAATAAGTGAGAATATAAAACAATTAGAAAATTAAACTGAAACTACATACCAAGAAATTGGAAAAATTAAAATAGTGCAAGAAGAAAAATAAAGCTATTACATGAATTAGTAGCAGATAATAAATTAGAAAATGAAATATTCAACAATATGAGAGTTAAAAAGTAAGAATTTAGCAGAGAAAATAGACTTTAAAATGGGCAAAATGAAACACCTGGAGAAATTGGCATAATAGACATTAATAAGTATGTGTAGGAGAGCATAAATATATGTAATCATATACAGAACAATAACACATCAATGGTTAACCAGCTCCCACAGAACATATATGTAGTGTGGAAAGATATTTCACATTAAATTAAATGAGTGAAGAAACTATGATTGTGACTGCATGCTGTCATCTGCAAGGCACTTTGAAAGCTTGGTGGTACTCCCTGTTCAAAAAACCTATCACTTTTAACAAATACATTCAATCTTTACTAGCTAAATACTGAAGTGAAGAATGTCAAGATATACTAGACACCAGATGTTGCAAGTTAAATGTAACATGGTTAGCTTTACACTCCATTTTTCTGCAGGCAGGTAACAAAATTGCATGCATTGGTGGTCATCCCACTATCCAAACAAATTATTAGAATAATGTAACATATTGTTTCAGAACAGAGAGAAAGTTAGTTGAGTAAATGGCAAAATTACTAAGTGCTTTTAATAGTACACAACCTGCTTACATGTCCAAAGATTAGGGATTTAAATCCTAACCAAAAGAACCAACAATAAAGGCCATGAAATTTGGACTTTGGACTAACACTTGGAGTAGATCTAGAAAGAGACAGCTTTCAAACAGCCCTGAAAGAACAAAATCTTCGGGTGAACTGGAAGCAATTCAGATCTCACTTATGTAAGGCAATATGAAAAATCAAGGGGTGATTTATAATCTACTACCATGAATAGTTACTCTAGGAAGTATGTGGCTTGACCTTATAAGATAACTCAGGATTGCATAAAGAAAATTAATTAAAAATATTTTTTATAATGAGTAGAATTTTTATTATGACTTTTCAAAATTTTATGAGTTACCTAGCTCATAATTCTGTGCATTGAACACAATGGAATGTGACAGAATAAATAAAAACATTAAAAGTAAATCACTTAAAATAAAAAATAAAACGGGAAAAATAATAATAATGCAAAAACATAAATATTAGAGCAAAGATAATAGTAATACTATTTGTTTTTGTACATGTTGAGTGATGATGAATAAGGAAACAATAGATCGATTTATGTGTGAGTATATGATTAAGTTTATGTTTGATTAAACCATTTTCTTGGAGAAACATTGATCTGCAAATGGGTCTGTGTGTAAAGCTCATTATGATGATGCAGCAGTTGAGAAAACACTGGTTCCTTAACAGTAAATATAGATGAAAGAGAAAGTTTCAGCTAACAAAAAATATTATATGTCAAATGGATAGTGAAGATATTCCTTCAATTTGCAGATTCCAAGTCCATGTTTTTCAACTGTCTTGGACAAAATTTGGCCCATACTATAGTCATGACTTCTGCAAAAAATTAAATATGGTTTAATTAACCCAGAATTGATCTGTGTATGTATTCAAAGTTGTTAAGTTGGATACCTCTCTTAACATACTTAATCTTTGTAAATGTTGCTTAGTATGTATAAGAAAAATATAATGTTTTTCAGCTATAAAACATTTAGAATTAAAATTCAGCAATGATTAAGGTAAGAAATAGTTGCATTTTACTTCTTAATTGGGAGGAGTGTAATGTAGCATATATATATATGTGTGTGTGTATATGTATATATATGTGTGTGTGTGTGTGTGTGTGTGTCTATGTGTTATCTGAAACATTTAAAAATATTTAAAAAATAAGTATATATTTTATAATAAATGGGAAAGGACTGGGAGCATAATAAATAAAAGTAAAGATATTTTGAAAATAAATAAAAATCTGTTAGGAAATATTAATAAATAAAGTAAAGGTATTTTAGCAAAAGGAAATATATAATAAAAACATATTGTAATGTAGGAATTTTAGATTTATTAATTTAAAAAATAGTTTATCTGTTATTTTAACTAAAAGAGAAAAAAATCCAAAAATTGTTAGGATAGATAATGAAAAAAAAAAAAAAAAATTGTGATTTTAAAGGAAAAGGTAAATGATTGTACAAATTTATTACTGAAAATTCTTTAATTAGAAAAAATTATGATCTAGTCAAAAATCATAATAATGTTTTTAATTGTCTAATCAGGAGGTATTAGGTTTTACTGGAAATCAGTAATATTTCCAACTGATTCAATAATATTACAACTAATGTTGTAATTAATAAAGAGAATTAACTAATTAGGAAAAAATTGAAATTAATAACATGGGTGACCTAAGACAATGAATTTGTTAAGGATATTAATGCTACTAAAAAGTAGAAATAACAAAGTAATAATTTGCTTCATAAAATCATTTAAGGCTTGATTTTTATAATGTGTTTGAGTTGCAAATGCTTTTATGAATTATTGCTTTGTTGTTGTTTTTTTTGTTACTTTTTAGTAGACTATTTACATAAAAGCATTGCTTAAAACAATCTTTTTTTAATAGTCTTTTATTTTTTAGTTGTTAGTTCTAAATAAAATATATAATTTCAATTCAAATAAAATACTTTTTTATGAGTCATTTTTTTTATGTTTCTTGTTCTTTTCATAAGAGTGTGTCTGCTGTCACTGATTGGAAATGAAAAAAAAAATATAAATGTTTAACAGTTTTACACATTTATTATTTATTATTTTTTTCAAAAAATATTTATGAAATATTAATTATTGAAAAAAAAAAGAATTTAGATCCTTGGAAGAAATATTTATTTTTAATTAATTAATTCAGTACTGACAAATATTTACTCTATAAATATATTATTACTGTTGATTCAATTGTTATATAATATTTGGGAACTGTAAGGATTGTAAGTCTGATTCTAAATAGGACCTTATTTTTTCTATTGCCAAAAATTCAAAAATCTGGAGAACACCATAAAAATATAGATGTGACAAGTTAATATAAAAACATTTAAACAGATGAGTGAGTTATCCATTATCATTGTTACCCACAATCTTGCAATATAGTGAGATAAGAAGTATATTTTTGAATTATTTGCTGACTATTTCTCAAGAACAATCTAAGAATATGATCAGCTGAATTTTAAATCAAGCATAATTCTTAGATACAAAGAAATTTCATCAAGATTTTTATTCCAAGCATAGAAACATCTTCTTAATGAATCTAATCATATGAAAATTTACATAAGCCAGTTTATTGTCAGTCAAATGTGCAAAAATGTTTTCATTTTCATCAAAAGATCATTCACAAAAATAAATTATTAAAATTTTAATTAATCAAATCATAACTGATAAATCAAGAACTTTAATGCAGAAAAAAGCTTTCACTGAACTTAAAATGTTAAAAAATATGTACAGAATTTCTTACAAAATTCTGATAAAATAATAATTTCAAAGATATACTTATTTAATTAATTATTATATTTTAATTTATATGCCTAATAATTTATTTTTGTAAATTATTTTGCATTTAACTTTTATGATATTTTAAATTATATTTTAAACAATATTTAAAAGAATGTATTAAATAAAGGTGCTTTATCATTGCATATTGAAATAAAATTAATGTAGTATATTACATATTTTTTTTAAATAATTTAATTGCTTGAACTAATACAGGAAAATAGTGTGCCCTTAAAAATGCATCTTAATTAACTCTTTCTTTTATAGTTATTCATATTTAAACAAACATATCTATAAATTTGAACACTTTATTTGTTTAGTAACTTAAATTGTTATGAATTAAGTAGTTCATTATTCAAAATATAGTGTTAGCTTTGTATTATTAATTATATTTTTTGTGTATATGTACTTGATGCTATTTGATTCATTATTGTCACATAATGTTTTTATAAACAGAGGAAGATTATATATTCATTGATTGATCTTATAGCAATTATAGATATATATGTCAATCTATTAACAAACAGACAAATTCAGGAATTAGACGGCAACCTAATATAATTATTTCCTTCTTTCTGGAAATATGTGTGTAATTAGTAATATTATTTTAACCATAATAATTGTATTAACATGCATATACTTTCATCATCTTAATTTTTTTAATTAGTTACCTATATTTGCATACTAAATATATTTGGCAACTGAATATCTGATGACTTTCATATCATTATAAATTTTGTCGTTCAATGCTGGTCTCAGTCTCATATATATATATATATATATATATATATACAACATTGTTCAGACCATTACAATATATATATATATATATATATATATATATTGTAATGGTCTGAACAATGTTGTTTGGAAAGAGGGTCGCATCTGACTATGGATGGACCTAGAGTCTTTGTGTAGGCTGCTGGAGATGATGCAATGAAGGACACAACCAGTGATTGCAACCATCTCCAATAGACCACCTCAACACTCACTTATTAAATCTAGATGCAATTTGGGTCAGTCCATCCACATCTCACCCCCACTTTCGGTTCCATTATACCTCACTATTCAAACTCAAAGAGAATTCGCCTTTGACTCTAGTAACAGGGATGCATCTATGCAAACTGTTAATTAGACTACCTCATGAACATCACAATTAATAAATGCGTTTATGTAAGATCTCTCTAATATAATTATAAAAGAGTGATATGTGTGTGTGCGTATACAAAAGGCATAAGCTTTATTGATGAATGCAATGATTGATTTAATAAACCAAAGAGACTATGTCAATTAAACAGATTTTATAACATTTATTTAAAAAAAACAATAATAACATCGAAAATTAAGCTAATCCAAAAGTTTGAATAGTATTTACAAATATAGATAACAATATATATATATATATATATTAATTGTAATATTTTCATGGATAAAAGATGTCATATTATTATTACTATTTGTGGGATATTCCCTATAGTGAAAAAGCTATATGCTGACATTTCAGTAGTACAATATCAAGTACTTTTCTCAGAGCGTCCTCTTTGTACTGAAACGTCAGCATTTAGCTTTTTCACTACACGGAATATTCCGCAAATAGTAATAATAATATGACAATATATATATATAGTTTAAATATCAATAATGAGCATCTATCATGTCAACAATTTAATAATATAAAGTTACTTATCCCATTCTGATGATAGACGTTCATACGAAAGACATTTTTATATACAAGATAGTAATATTGTTTATTTCTAGTGAACTTGGGCCTGACTAGCTAAATTAAGTGGATGTTTGATATATACACACATTCAGTTTACAGAACAGTTCCAGTTGTTGCAGATTGATTTGTCTGAACACCTCTTCTTTTACAGAGTCAATTGTAATTTTTAATATGGATAGGAAAGTGGATTCATTCAGAGGGTTAATCATTCATATCTAATAAGATCTAAACAACAATTGTTAGTTAATAAGCATAACAGTTAATGCAACTTTGCCCTACCAAAGTGTGTAAAATTAATATGCTATAAGTAAAATGTTTACCTCCAGTCCCAGATGATGATAACAAGTAAAGTCAAGTGCTAAGGAAGGATATTAAACCTAAATTTTCTTTAAAAAAGATTTTAGCTAAATGTAACCTTTTCTCCCTTCTCTTTTCACACTTTCCTAAAATGAGCTCTCCTGACACATTGGATTGGAAAGTTTTACTTCCTGAGTTATAAGAATAAAATAATAAAAATAATAACAATACATACATAGGTATTTAAAAATAAAAAATCATAACGTGAACATAACATAATTTTGTTAAATCAAGTAAATCAAACATTGTGAGTCAACAAATTCCTTCATGGATTACAGTTCATACATTTTAAGCAATTACCTCCATGCATATATAGATCACTCATTGCTGCTTTTGAATAGTGCATTCTAAACCACTCTGCATCAGCCATCTGTTCTTTCTTACAATCCTTGCACAAACATTTCACACTGTGTGAAAAATAATCTATTAGGCACTTTAAAAGTAGACATTAGGGGTATTAAACTTTCATAGTTAGAAGATCAATGATCCACCAACAACAGTCAACTCCTTTAGGCAGATCACATTGTATTAATTCAATATATAAAAAGTTTAAATTAATTATAATTCGAAGTTTAAAAAATGTTTATACACAAGAAAATAGAATTATTCTATGATTTGCTATGCTGGCTATGTATGTATATACTTTTGAAATCAAATTTGATTAGACATTTTGCTTTAATTTCTCTCTTTTTCTTTTTAAAGTTTAAAATGATTTTCTAGGAATTTATCCTATTGCTCAAATATAACTTGCTTATTCTATTTATATTATTATTTTTATTTTTTTTCTAATCTTGTGCTAAAATTATGTTTATAAATTAATATACCAGAACGAAGGTGTCCATTTTACATGGTGTTCGAAACCTCTTGCTTAAAGAAACCTCTTGCTTAAATGAAGTTAGCTTTCTGTAGCAATCACATAATTTTAAAGAAGAAAGGGTTAGAATAATTTATTTTATAGTCAGTGTTGTTTCCACTGCCTAGTGCATGAAATCTTTCTTTTTTTTTATTTGCTGTATGTGTCTATTGTTGTGTAGATATCATGATAATCGATTCAAAAAATTATGTAACACATTCTTATTTCATTCATGTACTATGTTGCTTGGCAAAGTACTTTACCTCTGATCAATATCATGGTAAACTCATTATAGTTTAGGTCATTGTTTTATCCTTATTTGCGACGTACAAAACATTAAACACAAATTAAGTATTGTTATATATATTGTACCCTTACTTCTTGATATGTAAAATAGTTTAAAATACAACTAGCTCAGTTACATTATTATGCTTAATTAAAATTTGCATATCTATCTTTAATATACTTTTATATTATCATATCTTAATTAAATTTATTATCACTTATCAAAATCAATATAGTTCTAGATTATATTAATTAAATAAGTATTTATAAAATTATGAGACTGTGAAGTAAAGTTACAAAGTAATAAGCAGATTTACACTGAGTCAATATCTCCCAAGATACCGTCTCAATGGCATAAGAATACTACCACTACCTTATCATCTTACCACTACATCTATAGCATTCTTATGACTTTTAAATGAAATAATTATCTTTAATAATACTAAAATAATTCCTAACTTTTAACTTAAAATATAATTAAATAATCTCAGGTTCTTCTAAGTTGTTTTAAAATAATAATAAATTATGTAAATAAGTATGATGTGGGATTTTATATCAAACTTAAATACACCTAACTTATTTTAATAATAATAATAAATAATACTAATCTTAGAGTGTAATTTAATCTCACCTATTTTTATTATATAATCAATCATTAAATGAATAAATAATTATATGTATATCTTTTATTTCATATGGTATCTTCATTTTAAAATAGATCAAAATCTTATACTTAATAATCTGTGACAATAAACAATATTGTATTCTTATAATGTGCATTATAATCATCTTATGACCATTGTAATATTTATGTTCATGTCAATCAATTCTTATAAAATAATGTTAAGCAAATATTGTATTCAATTCCAAGTAATAATAACAAATTCATTTTGTGCAAATATTATGTTTATTTCAAATTATCCGATGTCAAAATGCTGTGGTGAAAAATAATGAAACTCGACACACTTTTAAAACAAATTAACAAATTTATTTACAATAACTTCAAATAAGAATTTATTTACACTATTTACAGTTTTAGAATTTATGACAACCAATAAAATAAAAATAAGAAATACAAATATAAGAGGCTTATAATGTTACTAATCTATGTACTCAATAAATAACTATACATTCCTTCAAATGCTATATTAATAATATTACAGTATGTTTTTCCAAAACTTAGATTTTTAAAAAAATAGATAGTAATGTACTATAATTACTTCAAACAATCATATATGTCAAGACTATTTATGTAGCATGTGTACATAATGTAACTCTACTTATTAAATAGCTACATTAACTAAGTATTACTATTTATAATGTATTATCATGTATTCACTTTATTATTAGCATTTCTTAATAGCTTTATAAAATTAATGTATCTTTGTAATGTAAAACAAATAATTGGCTGTAATTATACTTTACTTAATGTAATTCCTGTTATATGTTTTATCAAATATGCATTATATATCTCTATTGTTCAAATATTATTATTTAAATCATTTATCAATTCTAAATTCATAAAGCATTACCTTAGATAATTCTATGATTCTTTTCTGTGTAAAAATCATTACTTTACTTTATGTGTTATTTTAATCCTTTCTAATAAATTTCTATCTATAAAACATATTCTAAACTTATCTAAAATCCGAAAATAAATCAATTTAAATAAAATATTCATTATTTAAACTACCTATCTACTTTCATACTTAATAAACTTCTCCAAATATAAGCTTCTACCCATCGTACTTACTTATTTAATAAAAAATACAAAATAATCTTTTCAAATCTATTCTTATCTTCAAATAATAAATAATTACCTCAATAAGAATAAATATATTCTAATACTATAATAATAAAATAAAATTTATTTATGAAAGTCATATAATTATTTCTAAGCTTCTTACATTGTTGTATCAGGTTTATATTATAATAAAATTACTATTTTAATAAAGTTTTCATATAATTTTGTTTTCATAAAATTTATCCATTCATTCTCAATAATATTCAGTTGTCTAAAAAAATATCAAATTCATTAAAAATAATACATATTTTACCATATCATAATAATTCCAGTCTGCTATCCACATTCTTGAATTTCCTTATAAAATAAAAATTTCCTTTACTCTAATTCATTGATATTCCGTGTTATATTAATTATAAAATAAATTATATAATTAATTATTATTATTATTTTTAAATTGTGTTTAATAAATGTACCTACCTCTTTTAATAGTTTAATAATATTTTAAATTTTATGTTAAATAAATAAAATAAAAGTTTATATTACTATTTCCACGCGTCTTCTGTTCTCCATAAAAGTTTTAAATATCCTACGTTAAGTCAATAGACACTATTTCCTGTTCCGTTGTATCCTGTTTCTTAAAGTTTATAAAAAATAGTACGTTCTTTTTTAAAATAAAACAGTTCCAAAAAAAAATAAAATTAAAAATAGTTTATAAGTTCTGGTCCAGTTCTTCATAGTATTATTTAAAATTATTATTTCTAAATTAATTTATAGTTTATAAATTATTTTTACATTGAATTATTTTAATCAACTTGGCTTGCTTAACTTAGTTTGACTTGATTTGGACATCCATGTATTACTTTTTTTAAAAAATATCTAGGTAAAATCTATTTTTCCATCTATACGTCCTGTTTTAGATTACTTCAATATATCTTTTATTATATTGATTTTAAATAATCATATTTATAATCTATTTGCCTTTTCAATCGTCAATATTTAGTCTTTTAGAAGATAAAATTATTTATTTAAATTACTCTTCTTATATCTTTACTTAAGATATACTTTTAATCTTTTAAAATCCAAAAATACTTTCTTTCTATAGAAATATTCATATTTCTATTAAATATTTATCTATAATAGCAATAGTAATCAAACTTTTTAATACTATTTATAGTCCAAAATACTACTTTTCTCCATCTCGTAGTTTTATGTACTAATCCAGCGTCTGTATTTTCCTAGGTAAAGTTTCTGATATATTTCTAGATATGTGTGTTTCCATGATTATTTGTGTAAATTGGTTTCGATATTGAGAAGCAATAGGGAATTATTAAGTTTCTACTGATACTTATCATTTTAAAAATTATAAAATTATATACAATAACACTCTTATGATTTTAATGATTTTAAGAGCGTTTATAAATTTACTTAGCTATTTTCTCAATAGACATCGACTAAATTTAATTAAGAGCCCCTCACAATTGATCCACTTTTATACTCAAAACTCCTTATCTGATTGTACATTTAAAAATCAAACTTTCTACTTATTTATATTTATCAACTCACTATTAAAATAAAATAATGACTATTTAATATTTAATATTTATTACATTATTCATTTTTTAAAATAATTTTATCGTTCATTCAAATCTATCAAACATTTTTTAAAATATTCTTTCTCACTTGATTTAAATCTTACTTTTATAAGAATATTTTTAAATAGATTTAATATTTTACATTAATATCTTTATTTTTTATCTCGTGATAACTCCTATTATTTATAAATTTCAAACATAATTTTAAAATAGTTTTTGCAACTTTATGAGAAAGCAAGCATTGTGTGCATATCTCTAATTAACATCTGTCTTTAATAAAAAGCTTCCCATAATCTAAAAATAACTAAAATTGCTTTTTAAAATAAATATTTATTTTTAAAAATAAATAAGATATTATATCAGATTTTAAAATAATTATTTGATATGATTAAAATCAAATATTAATCTCAATTTAAGTACTTATAATTTAAAATATTTCTATTCACTTTTAACATATATTTTAAACTAAATAAATATCTTGGTCTAATTTTAACTTGTCTTTTAAATACTTTAGCTTTAAACATTTGTTATTAAATTTATTAATGCAGTATTACATCATAATCATCATCATTTTAAATATCCTCTCAATACCAACAATTCAATATCAAATATTCATAGATTGCTTTAATTAAACTTATGGTAAATTACAAGAATCAACAACATATTTAAAATACTTCTTAAATTTAAAATTTTCCACTAGATTAACACAAAACTTAAATGTGACATAAAGGGTATATATATATATATATATATATATATATATATATATATATATATATATAATTCTTTCAGTGTCTCATTTTCACTTATATTAACAATTAGGATTTAGTCTGCTTCACTATACATGTAAGATCTGGTTATATGCGACTTATTATTTAGTTACCTAATACAGCATTGATGCATGTATTGTATATGCTGGCAAAACTTAGTAATCTAGACAGTCATAAATCTTGACTGAACATAACCAATCATTACAAGTAGTTAAAGGTTGGTGTGGGTATGATTATAATCACCCTCACAATATATATATATATATATATATATATATATATATATATATATATATATATATATATATAAGAGGGTGCTAATAACGTATAAGCAAGCTTTTTTTAAAAAAATATTTATGATTAATGCTACTACAAGAGAAAGCTTCCATATCCTCTTTATCTAGTATTATCCCTATTCCCAGACCAGTTTTGTGCTATGGCTCTCTTCAGTGAGGGACTAAAACATTAGATTAAAAAAACAACTCAAGCTAAGCATTTATCTAATCGTTAACTTTCAATAAAAAGATCTGAAACCTTTAAACATCTACATGTCTTTAAAGTCAGTTCTCCGACTGAAAAAATCATACCGGCCTGAATTTAATTCAGATATTCCATGTATTAATAGGCTTAACCATTTATTTTAACCAAAGCCCCCAACAACAAAATAGTAATGGTAATAATAGAAAGTCTGATGTCACATGACTTATATATATATATATATATATATATATATATATATATATATATATATATATATATATATATATAGTTTGTTATTATAAATATATAAAATTAAGAGCATATTACTAAGCTCTAAACAATAAATGTTACCACAAGAAAAGGCATTCAAATCTCCTTTATCTAGAATTATCTTCATTCCCAGACCAGTTTTGAGCTATGGCTCTCTTCAGCAAGGAATTAGGACACCAGCTTCAACAAACCATCTCAAGTTAAGCATTTATTTAATAGTTAACTTTCAATAATAGGCTTAGCCATTTAATTAATATATGGAATATCTAAATTATGTTCAGGCCCATATGATTTTTTCAGTTGGAGAGCTGATTTTAAAGACATGTAGATGTCTAAAGGGTTCAGATCTTTTTATTGAAAGTTAACTATTAGATAAATGCCTAGCTTGAGTTCGTTTTTTGAATCTGGTGTCCTAGATCCTGACTGAAGAGAGCTATAGCTCAAAACCAGTTTGGGGATCAGGACAATCCTAGATAAAGATGATTCGAATGCCTTCTTTTGTAGTAGTATTTATCATAATAAACAGATTAAAAAAAGCTTGTTTATATCTTATTAGTCTACTTTTAATTTTACATATTTGTAATAATAAGCTATATATATATATATATATATATACAAATATTAAGCAATTAAATCATCCCACATGATTAAGAAATCCAGTACTGCCCTCTGTGAACTAATATATAAATACATTAGAGTTCGTATTTCAAAATAGCCATTTTGACCTGGCTATTTTGAAATACGAACTCTAATGTATTTATATATTAGTTCACAGAGGGCAGTACTGGATTTCTTAATCATGTGGGATGATTTAATTGCTTAATATTTGTATATTTATTTCAGTATAGCGTTATGCACTGGGATTATTATATATATATATATGACATCTGACTTTCTATTATTACTATATATATCATATGTCAACAGGTGAAGCTTAATAAAATATGAATTTTATCATTCACTCTGTTTTTATATTTATAGAAGTAAGCCCTATTAAACAGGCAAATATAATCTGTCTATAAAAGAAGATAAATTATAATCATTTTTAAATTTTAAACTCCTATATTATTCATAACTATAATTGTTCATAAATGTAAATCATATAATAACAACCCAAACTTATCCATCCCATAAATCTTTAATTTGTTATCAGGGAAATATATGTAATTAAAAGGTTGGTTTCATCTTACACTTTTTTAAGATCTTAATATAGACAAAAAAGTTGACATTAGTACTTTAACAAATTGAATTATTTATATTAGTAGAAGTTTAAGTACATCCCATTGAAGATAAAAATATCAAATCTATATCAATTCTTGAAAAGATCTTATTGTATAAAGTTATGTGTAGAACTCTTCAACGCAATGGGTCATCGTTTTATCTTATTGATGAAAGAAATTCAAATATCAATATTTTATATCATAGTTTGGATATTTTTGTGTTCTTTTATCGCTTGTGTTTTTTTTTTTTTTTTGCTAATTCTTAGTTATATTTTTAATTACCTTATTAATTATTTATTAAAAATAATTAAAATTTCAAATGTTTTATTATTATAAATAAATTATTAAATATTTTTATATGCATACTTTTGTTCAAATATTGCTTTGTCTTAGTTGAAGCAGTAAAACAGAAAGTATTAAAAGTTTTATATATGTATAGTGGTCTTAATGTCAGTGAATGGTAAGCTTATGGACCAACAAAACAATATAGGTGGGCTCATTTTACATATTATGTTTACCGATAGTTTGTGCACATATATTTCAATAGGGAGTTTTCAGTACTTCATATTACTTCATTTATTTTGAGCTATTAAAAAGATATATTTATATCTATAAACTGAAAATTAATTTAATTAATATTAAGAAGTTAAATCTGAGGTCCAGGCTTTCACACTGGTTAGTTATGGTGATTTCAGAATAGCTTATAGTTGTCTTGAAATTATGTTAGTGTATATAAAACATGTTCTGAATGTAGGTACATCAGTAAATGGCTTGCTTATATATAATAAAAGCTAAAGTATAGTTGGGCTCATTCTATATTTTAGTTAATGTGCATACAGCTTGCTGGAGGTTTTCAGTAATTACATATTATTTAAACTATTTCAGGTCATTAAAAAGTTATATTTATATAGAACGAAATGTATACGTGTCATTATGTAAATTAGAGTAAATATAAGAAAATGTAACCAGTCAAGTATGCAGACTTTATCTTATGTGGCTCATTCATCTATCAGTATCTATGTTATATATACTCTGATTTATTCACTGATATACATATGTTTTGTAATTTAGGTAATATTTAGAAAATGTCAAATACTAATTAACACAAAAATAATGTTTATATTGTACAAAAAATATAATAACTCTATAAAGTTTATAAAAGTAACAAACGTACATTTGAATATAATAAAACGATGTTTCATAAAGAACATGACATTGGCACAAAATAATTAGATCTTATTAAAACTAGCAATTTGTTTTTAAAGATAAAGTTTAATACATTGTTGTTAAAAATAATGACTAGCAACACAATTTGGTGGAGTAATAAACATTTTTTGCAATATTTTTAACTTAATCACATATTATAAAGCATTTTCATTATGATTCATAATTTATTCTTCATACTATTTATACATCCACAAATATATATATATATATATATATATCACGTATGTGCGTGTGTGAGTACTATAAAAAAATATGAAAAGTGCTTAATACTGGCAACTATCCTCTTATTAATGAGATTTGAAAACGAGATACGTCGAACTTAAAAATTTTCAGGCTACAAACATACATAGAAACAAATTAGCTGCCAGCCAATCAGTGATGGGAAATAGTTATAAAGATATTGTTTGTTAAAGAGTAAGCAAAGTAAAAAAAAAAAAAACTTTAATAATTATCATCTGGTAGAGTTGTTGTTTTTTTAATAGTTATATGTGAAGAAGTTTTAGAGAGACTTTCGCCTTGCAATGGGCTATTTAAAATCCATTTAGCTACTTTTATCTAATTATATAAAATCTTTTGTCTAGTGTAATTTAAATTATTCTGTTTTAGGGCATGTGTTATCTTCATAATTCTTCACTTGGTTTTCATGGAAATTTAAAATCATCAAATTGTGTAATTAACAATAGATTTGTTTTAAAAATTGCTGGATTTGGATTGCGCAGTTTAAGAGGCAAAAAAACTTTTCATGATCTTTCTTTTTACTCCAGTAAGTAAATATTATTAATATTGATCTAATTCGTATTGTCTTACTTTTATAGAGCAGTGAGTTTATGCAGGAATCTAATTTTATTAGTATGAATTTTAAAATATTTTCTTATTGCATATCTTGTTTTATTATTATTTTATTTTAAGATTAGTTATAGTATTATGTTTTCTCCCACATAAACACACATTTTCACGCACACACAGGCATATATATATATATATAGTAAATTAATTCAAATTAATGTTAATTAAATTTTTATATTATAGTAAAAAGTTATTTCGTTTTGCATTCTGCCATTTATTATTAAATGTCTCTCAATACATTCTCTATTTACCTATAAATATTTTCAGAATTACTGTGGAAGGCACCAGAACTTCTTTCACATTTAAATGACAAAGGAAGTAAAAAAGGAGATGTTTATAGCTTTGGTATTATTCTTTTAGAAATAGCGACCCAAGAAGAGCCTTTTGAAAGTTTATGCCTAGAAAATGATCCAAAAGGTGAAAATTATATTTTTTACATCAGTTCTTTGTAACTATTTATTAATCTATTTATATATATTCATAATATCTATCTATCTATCTATCTATCTATCTATCTATCTATCTATCTATCTATCTATCTATCTATCTATCTATCTATCTATCTATCTATCTATCTATCTATCTATCTATCTATCTATCTATCTATCTATCTATCTATCTATCTATCTATCTATCTATCTATCTATCTATCTATCTATCTATCTATCTATCTATCTATCTATCTATCTATCTATCTATCTATCTATCTATCTATCTATCTATCTATCTATCTATCTATCTATATGTCTACCAATCTATCTATCTTTTTTCTATATGACTATTGATATATCTTGGCATTTATTTTTCCATCTATATATGTATCCACCAATTTATGAGATATTTATTTGTAAATCAAAACACTGGGATTAAATCCAAAATTATTAAAATATTTAAAATTGTAAAGTTATTCAACTGTTTTATACATGAAAAAACAATTGTTGGTACTGTAGTCTATCAATACATATCAAAAATAGCAGACAAATTAATAAAATCTATAATCAGTACATCAGAATAGTTTTCCACAGCCATACCACACTATGTGGAATTAACATCTCCAAAATCTAAACTTTAAATGCTGAAAAGCAAAAACCGCATTTATGAAATATCACATGAATGTGGAAGAATGTATATTGGTGATACCACTCACACTATAAAAAGTAATTGTAATGGCACAAACTGATGATAAAAAGAGAGAAAACAGATGTTTCTAAGGTAGAAAACCATATATGTACTAATAAATACATTTCTGATTGGGAAAATACAAAAATATTGAATAGGGGGGAAGAGTACAAAGAAGAAAATTAAAAGAAGCTGCTTACATGGCAATGGCAAATAACCCATAAGTCAACCTAGGGTGACTATTTATAAAGTATGCAAGTCTCTAATTAATTTTACCCTTACGAAAAAGTGAAGAAATCAGGAAGAATCTCATACATAAGTATAATATTTCTATTGACTTGCAGCTTTCAGGTAGTTCAGTTGGTTGGAGCATTACCTTAAAATTCAATATTCAAGAATCTAAGGATCTCCATTAAATTTCCATGCTTGTACTGTCACTGATCAAGCCAGAAACACCAGAAGAAGAGAGAAGAAGAATATTTCTCAAAACATTGTGCACGCGGTACTACTAAAAATTGAATGTCACTGAAAAATTTAAATAAAGATATTCAATACTTAATATTAGAGGATACTATCATCACAAATTTTGTGTGGTCATGTCAGAATTGAAATATCTAAGTAAAATCTTACATGGATGAACTTGAAAAATATGTTTTTATATCTATAACCCATTTAAACATTTATATGAATATGCATATATATTTAAAATATTAATTTTTTTCTTAAACTTTTCACAATAAAGAAAGTTGTAGAAGATTAAAAAATACTGTAGATTGCACTTAAATTGTTGCATGACTTCTATCGTTTTTTTTTTTTAATATATTTTTTCAATAATAGTTGAAAAAAATAATAATCCTTAAACAAAATGCATTTTGATATTTTTCTCAATGGCTTTTTAAAAATTATTCAGCAATCTATCAACATATACCATTATAATTCTTTAATGAATACTAAAGTAGGAAGTGTAAAATTAACAATATATTTAATCTTACTCGTAAGTAGGAAGTAGCAGTGGGAGAAACAAAATTATTTTTCAAGATTTATTTCAAAATTTATATTATGATAAAGCTCGGAAATCATGTTTTCTGCAGAAATTTTATCTAATATAACAATAATATAAAAATATACCACCTCCCAACAAATAGTGACATTTTATTATGAGGCTGGTTTTGCTTAATCGTTTAAAGAACATATATCTTATACTAAAATTGTTATGACTCTCCTAAAAAAGACATTATATGCAAATAGAATATGAAATTTCTGCAGAAAAACTGGAAAAAAACATAATAAAAATAAAGAAACAGCTAATCTAAATCATCAATTATCTAGCTTAAGAGACATATTCTACAAAAATGTTGAAAATATAAAAGGAAAAACATCAGATATGACATGCCAGATTAAAAAACTGGCATATAACCCAAACTAGAGAAAAAAGAGTAATAAAATTATATTTGAGAGTCTGTCTAGATGGCAAATAGAAGTAAACTACATTAAATAATTTTAATAATTTTAATTATAAAAATAAAATAAAAATTTCCTTACATCAATAAGTTAGTACTAATAATATTTTTTTTTGCCACAAAAAAATAAGTGTTGAGAAAGATAGGGATTTATTACAGCTTATAATATATTTTAAATATATAACAGATGGCAATTGTGAATCAAATTCCACTTTTATAAATTAGATAGTATTTTTATATTGACCTGTATTATATAAACATACACACAATGATAAAATTCGGTGTTTAAAATTTAATTAAGTCAATTTTACTTTAGATTTAAAAAAATAAACAAACTCTTTCATTTTAACTAAATTTATTTCAAACGAATCTGTGTTCGAGTTTATATTATATGAATAAAGCTTAATTAGATACTAAGCTATAAAACTTATGATGAATTACTTTGCATCATTATTATTATTTAAATGTCTTGGAAAATCAATTGTTTTTTTACTTTTATTCCAGGTTTTGAAAATATCAATTAAATATTTTTTATAAATTAAGATCATTGTATTTTATCTATAAGCATGGGAGTTAATTAAAGAATTGTATAAAGAGATAGGCTGGGTTAATTAATGAATTTTGTAAATAGTGATAATTAAAATAATTACAGGATTAATTAATTAAGTAATTTTGTAAATATGTAGTTAAAGAAAAAATATGGTTTACAAAGCTGAGAGATATAAAAAGGTCAGTTCAAAAACAATTCTATTTTTTCTTTTGATTTTTGCTTTTGTCCTGCCACCATTGTATACAAGGAATCTCTAATCAACAGCTGAATTATAAGATATGCATTGCTAATTACAACAAATAATCTTCCTCCAGCATGTAGGCCTTAACTATCAGAATGTCAGCTGCCAGTATGACTATATATTTGTTTCTTGAAACAAAATTCGTAAGCCTGAGTAACATATAAAAATTTAATATAAATTTTCAAGTTTATTTGGTGAGGATTTGTACTAAAATCATAAAGCATATTAAATCGATTTGCTATTGTTGCATTATGAGATATTTTTTGTTGTATAAAAATAGTGTTACACTAGTATTTTATAATTTTAATAAGTCAAAAAATGTTATTCATTTTTTCTGAGAATAAACATATTTTATATAACACACTCAGCTATATGTAGGCTATGATATTAGGAGCAATTCTCTTCTCTCTACTCCATGCCCATCAATAATTACATTTTACAAATCATTCCATATCTAGTGATAGTAATATTATATAAACATTGTAAATCTTGTTTCTGGATTATAGTCTTCATAAATGAGAAATATACTATCTAATAAATCTCATATCAAGAAATGACCTTCTACTTATTCTATACCATCAAAATAATACTTGCAATAAGTTGCTCAAAAGTAGAATAAAAAGATTTTTTCCTACAAGCATATACATTGTGTTTTTTCCCAACAAAAATATAGAAATACTGGTAAAAATGTCTATTTTCTGAAAATATTCTAAGGATATCAGTAGAATTTGAATGCTATTTCAATGGTGCTGAATTGTAATGTTCATGGGCCTTGAACTATTATTATTTTTTATTGAATGACCATTTGTAATGACCACTCCCTATTTCACTTATTTGTTCTCACTTATAAAAAAAGATGAGCCCAAAATTATTTTGCTTAAAGAATGCTTATTTATTAACTAGAATTATTATGAGTGCCCTATTTAATTAACTGTCTCCATTTGTTAACTGACTACATATCTTTATCAACATATTGTACTGTTAACATTTTGACATCTCACATTATGTATTATTTAACCACTGCAGACATTATTATGATTATTATTATTTGTTTTCATATTTATTTACTATCTCCTTCACTGGATTGCACATTCAAACAGAGTGGTAGAATATCATTGATAGATTGACCATCAGTGATACCTATGACCAGATCGAGGCAACATGAACACACAGCCCCAACCATTTTTCCTGACTATACCACCCCTCCCTACTGCTGGGGCAACACCCATCATCCAAATCACTTTGTTTTGAAGAGAAGTATCAGGTGCCATCTAGACATACAAGTTGTATATAGCTGGAATGTCCAGACAATAGGCAAACAAACCCGGCACTTGAAATTTACCCAGGCTAACTCAAACATCTTGAACAGAAGACCCAGCACAATACTAACTAATACATGGAAATATTTATAATCTTACATTCCCATTTATGCATTAAAAGAAGGTGTAGACTAAGCAACATTTAAATAAACACTTTTTATTCATATGCACACACAAATAAATATTTAATACAATTGAACAAAGAAAATAAATAAATATACAATAAATATCAGTAATTCAATATCATTAATTGTAATGTCTAGACACTTAATTTATGACTGAAAAGTTATATTTAGCTAGGTTTTATATTACAGTGAGATGACATCATCTTTTGGAAGTTGACACATTTTCTTTGTTTTTAATTCTCCATTTAGCTGACCATTTGGTCTCCAGTGATGACTTCCTTGGTTTTTTATCTATGCTTCTGACAGATAATGAAAAATAGGGGGTGGCAACATCTGCATTATGGTTAAGGCATTGATCACAGGCATGAGAAGTTCATGGATCTGAGTATCCAGCACATGAAGCCTTAGAAATGCATGTTGCTACTTTTATGGCTTTTACATTTAAAATTTCAACAAGTAATTAATGACTCTCTGAAAGAGAGTCTTGTTGACTACACTTTCTCCAAATTGGAGTAATGATACTCAGCATAATAATTAACCGACCAATAACAATGGACAAACTGCCACTTTTATACTTCTCCCATTGTCTAATTATATAATATTTTTAATTTGGTTTTTAATTAAATTTACATTTATTTATCTAATCTTTTTTAGATTCATCTACTATCTTATCATCCAGGAATTGTTTCCAAATTTAAGTGCATTCCTTCCAATGAGACAGCTTACAAGATTTCTTTCACTAATTAATTTTATTGAAAATTTTATTTTAAAATCTTTTACATTTATTTATTATTTTTTCTCATTAAAACATTTACTTTTTTTTTTCAATTATAAAAAAAGAAAGCAGATATTAAATCTTTATCTGCCAGTCTCTCTTTCCTCACTCTTATTTTTAATAAAAACATTTTTTTTCTCAAAAAATGATACAATATTTCTTTTTTATTAATTTCATTCTTAAAATCTACTTTTAAGCTATTCTTTGTTTCTCTTTTTCTTCATAATTTATTTTTTAAAATTATTAAACATAGGTAATACAGATATATATGTGTGTTTTATAACATATATGTTGTGAGCATTACAATATATATATATATATTTTAGTAATTATTGATCGAATTAAAGCATCTGAAAAACCTCCATTGCGGCCGTACATTCCAGATGATGCATGTGACCACAAGATTAGGAATGTAATAGAACAATGTTGGAAAGAAATCCCAGAAGAGCGGCCAACATTTAAAAAAATACGAGCCCATTTTAATGTAATACACAGGTAAATCTATAATTATATATATTGAAATATCTTTACTTTAAATTTTGACAATTGTATAACTAATATATATATATATATATATATTATTTATATTTATATATATATATATATATATATATAAATAAACAATTTTTACAGACTTAGTATGTAAACATTGAAAGTATAATAATAATTTTTCTCTGTATTAAATGAGATAATGATGTAAACAAGAAACTACCAATTAACTGAGACTGAACCTGAAACAATTTAATGTAGTGTTGACAATGGTATTAGTCAGATCTGGACAAAGTGAAAGCAGGGTCACAACTAAATAAATGTCCCTACTGAAACATGAATAATGATAATGTGAAATGTAACAAATTTTCACAATCCTCCCTATAAATAAAACTTCTCCTTATAATTGGAATTTTTCCATGTATTAAACAAAACAAAAAAACTTTACATAGAAAGTAACTAGGCAATTAACAATTGAAACTGGTAGTGTAAACAAAAACTATGAAAATAGTGATAACAATAGTATATGGCTGGTTGAATTAAACTAATAAAATAATCCTAAATTTAGATTAATACTCATTCTACTATATATGAGTATTAAATCAAAATATATATTATAGATATGTAAGAATTTGAACTATAACAACTTCTATGAGTATTCACAAGTAACCAAGCATCTCAAAACCATGTACACTGAGTAAGAAATAGTTTTGCAGTTATTAATAAAAAAATTATTAGGGATCATCACTCCAATTTTGGGGTCATTTGTCACATTTTCATACCTGTTTCTGTCCTTAATATTATCTATAAATAACTTTTAACTTTCCTTTTACACTCATATTTCTTATTACTCCTGTTTTTGTTTTTATTTACATCTTCATTAATTTTTTTTTTCATTTATTAATATTTCAGGCTCTTTCATTTATCTATAAAAATGTCTTAATTTTCTTGATTTAACGTTATACTTCATATGTTTCCACTTCTTTATCTTCTACCTTTATCATATTTCATCTTAAATTTAATTTCAATTATTATTTTAATTTCATAATAATTATTCCTATCATTCCAGATAATTTGTAAATGCAACAATTCATTTTAATCTCTCTTTATCTAAAATATTTATTTATTTAAGGTTTGTTCTGTTGTTTTCTTGTTTTATTTTTAAATTTATTAAAACTTTCAATTGTGTTTTACAAAACCCGAGACATACTTTTATATATCTTCTAAAATTATAAAATTTATAAATATTTTGCTTTTTCAACAGATTTAGACAAATTATAAAACTCTTTTTTAATGAAAGTTTTATATTTCAAAATAACAATGTACATTAATAAAATTGATTTTTCTGAAATCTTTTTTTTCTAAGTATGTTTAAGTAACATTGTTTTAGAATATATATATATATTGATGCGTTCATGCCAAAGACGTAGATTTGAGTTAACGTTATGGGAATAGTGAAAACAGAAAAAGTATATGACATTTAGTTTTTAACCCACTTTTCAAATCAAATTATCATTATTTTCTAGAAAAACTGACACTTGATTAATTGAATATCAAATAAATATCGCAATTATGTACTTATCTATATAACTACTTTTAAATCCAAAAATTACACAACAATAAAATAGAAATAATCATAATTTCCTATTGATTATTTTTACAGTTCAATTATATCAAACTCATTTGCTTCTCATGAAAATCGCTTATCTATATTTCTCACATCATCATTTATGTTTATCTAATTATAATAAATAGGATATAATGCGGTTTATCTAAACAAAAATTACTTACAACTATAAAATAGTTCTACAAGTAGGTTTTAAATATTTTCAGTCATAGAGCAGTTAATTTAGTAAGCAACAGGTTCAATATTATAAACTATCTTTAATATCTAATAAATTAAAATTATATATTTAGTCATTTAAGAAATTTTATATTTTAACAATATTTAATGTGAAAGGCGTATGTGTACACCCAGATATATATTGTAACTGTATAATTTTCACAGTACAGGTTTTTATAGTACAGTAGATGGATTTGAATCCGGAATATATATATATATATATATATATATAATCAAAGATATACACACATATATAAATATATATATATATATATATATATATAATCAAAGATATACACACATATATAATGAGACCTTCAAGATGTGTATCATAAAATTTGATCCAAAGAAATAATAAGCTGATGATTAATAAAATTCAAATAAAAATTTTAATTCAAATATATAATAGTGTAATGATGATGATATATAATTTAAAAATACAAGTACTTACAAAAGTATTTTATTAGGTTTTTTTCAGTTTTAATAAAAAGAAATTGAAAGGCAACAAACCTGCTAAAACAAAATTTATTTTTGTAAAAGGTTTTAAAAGAATGATCATCATCAATTATTATCACCAGTCCAACATATCTTATAGTGAATTACATATTTTTTCAGGATTGTGGATATTAACGAGCATATGGATGTGAAAATTGTATATTTGGATTGACATACAAACACAAACTAAATGGATAAATAAATAAAAATATTTAACAATTTATCGATAATGACTAAATAAAACTGCTGCTTATATACTCGAAACCATCAACACATTCACAAAAATATTATAGTAACAAAGATGTTTTAAGTTTAAGCTACGATTCAATTTTAAAGTCTTACGGTTTTTATAACGATAAAATCTTACCACATTAAGTATTGAATTAGTCACTAACCATGGTTTTTCTAGGTGACGTTCTTTTAATATTTTATTGTTTTCTTCCTTAGTATTTTTGATGACTGTTACAATCCATTTCTTCTTTCCTAGCATTATAAAGGTATTGCACAAGCTGTTTTTTCAAGCTTCAACACTAATTTCTGGATCCAACTACTTTTTCAGGTTGTTTTGATTAGTGTGGGTTTTGGTTATCTAGATACACATAGTAGATATTTTTTTAAATAAATTCATTATACTGATTTTTGTAACTAGTGTATTGAAAATACTTTATAAACAATCAGTAAAATATAGTTTAATCAAAAGAGAGTTTTCAATCAGCAGTATTTCTCTTTTCAGTATAGATCGTAACAACACAGCTTCAATAGTAGGCTGCACTCATCTAATAAACTGCTGGGCTCCTAGAATTAGAATGATAGTAATAATAATGACCAATTATTTGTTGACCTATTTATACCTAATATACAAGTTTTGAGAACATTAGACAAAACAAATGTTCTTTTCTTCTTTCGGCCTTTATTTACATTTTGTATTATAATAAGAAGAACATTTCACTGCCAACTTTTAAACTTTTAATTATAACTTCTAAAATATTATTAATTTCAAAATTGTAATATTTTTTTTTCAAATCCACCAACAGATTTTTTTATAAAATGGACAAATTGTTTAATTAAAACTTTCATTTGAAAGGCAGATTAAACAAGGTTCAAATTTAGATTTAAAAAAAAAAAAACTACACAATTCTTTTGTGTATCAAACGCATTTTTCCCTTTTTTCTTTACAGTATTTTTATCTTTATATTATATATATAAATTATAACTTTTTGGGCTGTACCGTGTATTGTTTTCCATTAAACACCGGTATTTCGACGACGGACTAGCACCCGCCATTATCAAGGTTAACTTTTGAAAGAAAATCCGTTAGATCTTAAAAAATAACGTGATAGTGTGCGAGATGAGAAATGAGATTTAAGTTCAGCATTCACAATATGAGGCTTATCAAAATGTTTATTTCCCTCAATATTTTTATCTATTAATTTTAAGTTAATATTAGACAAAATGAGAGGTTTCCACATAGCTGGAATACATTGTGCTTCATCAGTCCTATTTAAACCAGGAGGTCTCTTTAATATTTCAATTGACTCTCTCATGGTTCTTAAATCATATCTTTCCAAATTAGCAAGTATTTTTGTATTGTTGAAATTAGGTTGTGACCAGTTTCTAAATAATGGGAGTCATTGCCTTGAAAATACATTTTTTGTTTATAATTCTCAAATGTTTAAACAAATTAAATGACTTTCTATGGGATCCCCACTGTCACCTGTCATTGCTGATCTTTTCATGGACAATTTTGAAAGTCAAGTATTATGTGCAGCTACTGAAAAACCTTCTATTTGGCTTAGATATGTGGATGATACTTTTGTCATATGGCCTCATGGAATTGATTTTTTAAATTCTTTTCTTGCTTTTATAAATAATTGGCATCCAAATATTAAATTTACGATGGAAGTGGAAAATAACAGATCACTTTCTTTTCTAGATGTTTTAATTGCAAGAAAATGTGATGAAACATTGTCAGTATCAGTTTACAGAAAATCCACTCATACAAACAGATATCTTGATTTTAATTCTCATCATCATCCTGCACAATTTTTTTCTGTAGCTAAAAATCTTTTCACTAGAGCTTATAATTTATCTGATAAAGAATATCTTTTTCAAGAAATAAAACTTACAAAAAGTATTCTGCTCTCTAATAATTATAATAAAAACATCATATGTAGGGCTTTATATAACATTAATACTAAAAAGAAAAAAGAGGATAGAATTGACAATTCCTCTTTTAATAGAGTAATTTTGCCTTACATTAGAGGGGTTATTGATAAAATCAGTAGAATACTATCTTCTTTTAATATAAAAACTACTTTTTCTACTGGCAAAAAAAATGGTGATTTTTTGTATAAACTTAAAGACAGAATATTTTGGAACACCAAGGAGTTTATGAAATTCCGTGTTTTCAGTGCTCAAGAGGCTATGTGGGTCAATCTAATAGATGAATTAATGTCAGAATAAAAGAACATAGAAATGCTTTGCATCAAAAAAAAATTAGCACATCAGTTTTTACTTCCCATTATTTAAGCATTTATTTTATAACGTCTTGAGTGCGATTATAATTACGATAGAATGACAGCCTGTTAAGCTAATTGCGCAGACGCTGTGAGAATGTTATTAATAAATGAATACCTTCGAACAACCAAATACTATATCATGTGGTTGTTCGAAGGTATTCATTTATTAATAACATTCTCACAGCGTCTGCGCAATTAGCTTAACAGGCTGTCATTCCCATTATTTAGAAACTGGTCACAAACCTAATTTTGACAATACAAAAATACTTGCTAATTTGGAAAGATATGATTTAAGAACCACAAGAGAATCAATTGAAATATAAAAGAGACCTACTGGTTTAAATAGAACTGATGAAGCACAACGTATTCCAGCTATATAGAAACCTCTCATTTTGTCTAATATTAACTTAAAATTAATAGATAAAAATACTGAGGGAAATAATCATTTTGATAAGCCTCATATTGTGAATGCTGAACTTAAATCTAATTTTTCATCTTACACACAGTCACGTTATTTTTTAAGATCTAACGAATTTTCTTTCAAAAGTTAACCTTGATAATGGCAGTTGCTAGTCCGTGTCGAAATATCGGTGTTTAATGGAAAACAATACACCCAAAAAGTTATAATTTATCTACATCATATAACCGTGAAAACATTATATATATATATATATATTGTAACTGAATTAAAATTAGAAGCAATTATTAATTATTAAATATGTTTATATATATATATATGTTTATAATCTGTCACTTGTAACAGTATGAATAAATAAAGATGAATTGGCAAAAAGGTTGATAAAAGACTGTTACTTTATAACTGATTACAATCTATATATTGATGAATGACAAAATGATAGTTGCTATAATTCAATAACTAAATATAACATTATAGCGCGATTGCAACTATCCTAAACATTAATTCTGTCACATTAGTAATGAAATAAATAAATTATCTCATTTCTTAATACTTAAAATAACAATAGTGAAATTTTAAACTATCATCATTAAATATTTAATGATATTTAAATATTGGGGAAGTCATTTGAACAATAAAACATACTGGCCATTGTCATCAAATAAAAATAATATTAAATATAGCATCTGAATAAAATTACCCACTTTGAGATTCTTGGAGTGCATTATGCTTATCTCCTATACTAGGTTCTTTTAACAAAGAATCCTTCTCATTCCTCTTTCCATGTATATATGACCATTCACGGTCACACGCACACACTGGTGCTATTTATAACAACGTATAAAATTATCATATAAACTTAATATCATTAAGTTGGAAAGGGATTAAATCACTCTTTATTCAGTTTAGCTAAGTACATGTGCTTTCCCACGAGCGCCACTAGATTGTTTTAAATCTAGATAAATATCTGTTTAGAGTGTACTGAGTTCAAACTCATTCGGTACATTTTTATCACACATGACTTGGATGACTAATGAAAAAAATGACACTCTTATATTTTACTCATGTCAATAAAATCATAAGATCCCCTATATCACCAAAATTTATAGATATCAAAACTCTTATAGATATTGCTAGCTCATTTTACGTATATTGATGAACAGAGAAGTATAATCTTATTAATGGCTTCTAAACAAGCATCGTGAAGATCATTATTGATATTGATGGCCATTTAACTAGATTATTTATCACAATATAATGCTAATAATGATGATGATAATAATGAAGATGATCATAATATCATAATAATAATGATAATAATAGTGATGATGATACCAGCCATAGCTTATTAATAAACTCACAACAATAAATTTACCTTTATAAACTCATAACACTTTTTAAAATCATCCCATGTCAAACTGGGATTTAATTATTACATTCACTAGCATTTATATAAGTTTATGTTTATTTACTAAAATACTTTAATAGTTAAAACTAGGATTTAATAATATTAGTGATGATGACTGATCATCACGAATCTCTATGCATGATATTCAACTTTCTATAAATCCTTATTTACTAAATATATTAATTATGTTAAACATTAGATTCAATGATCAAAATTTATTAATGATGATGGCGATCATAACTCATGTACAGTACCATGATTAAAAGGTGTTGTAATCAATAATACGATATCCATCTTTGATGAGAATGATCAAAACTCATGGACACAACATAATTTTAGCTTTCTATTGTTGAACTATAATTATTAAAATTTGGTTATTATTAAGCTTAATCCCTAAATACTTAAAGGTAAATCAACATTCTAGTTTACTTAACATTTTGAGAGCACTTTATATTTGCAAGTGATTGCTCAATAGTTACAAATGATGATTCTTAATATCTGTGAGTGATGATGATCATTTAAAACAATAGAATTAAGACAAGAAAAATACAACAATATTTTAATAAGAACTCGGAAACCAATTAAGATATATAATTATATTTTATTAATACTATTACTCTTTCTTTCTTTAAAATCAAATTTACTAATTAGATAAATGGCTTATTATTACATTAATTCAATACAAAACTAACACAAAATTTTATATACAAGTTCATCATTTTGGATAATTTTAAAATAAGCTGATTTAAAATGACATTTAAAAAAATATATTTCATGGAATGCTTACTTAAGACTTTCCTAACTTATTATATCATAAAAATAAATTTCATATGTAACTTGTGTTTTATTTCACTTCCATTCATATGTAAGCCTTGCTTTATAATTTACCATATTTCAACTAATTATGTATAACCTATTCTTTTGACGTGTTTGTATAAGCAGTTACACATGCACCCATTCGGTAATGTTAACATATATGTCTAAAATGTATA